>JAOWBB010003646.1:0-34914 GCA_028565995.1 Ricinus marginatus | reverse complement strand
TATAGTATAAATTAAAAGATTTAAAATCTTAAGTAAAAAATATTTTTCCAATAAAATAATAAAACTGATTATATTTTAGGTATATATAAATATTTTGTCGTCATTTGGAAAATATATAATTTATTTAATAAAACGAAAATTAAAATAGATACTGGAATGGAAAAAATTTAGTATAAAATATTTTCATAATTTATAACTGTTAAATATATCATAAAATTTTATATTATAAATATTTTGTTTTTAATTTTTTTCTTCCATATACTGCCAACTCACTAGTTCCGCAAATAAAAATATTAACTTTGTCATTATTAATATTTTCAAAATACCATTTTTATTTTTATGCGTAGTAAATCGTTTATCTTAAATTTATTTTCTGAAGAAAAATTTTATTAATATTCAGATCAAATCATATAATCAAAATATAAAAAGTTAAAAATATTTTGAATTGAAAATATATCATTGAATTCAAAAAAACTCACGATATTTGTAAATATTATTTTTATGTAAATTAATTCATATATTGTATTATTTTATTGTTCATGTTATATTGAATGAATATTGCGTTTCATATTATATTATTATTATAAAAGTGTAAATTGTTCAATTTAAACTTAACAACGAAGATTCAACTAATTAAGATTATTGGGCTACATCTTAACAAAGCTAATTAATTTTGTCTTTAATGATTTTTTACGATAGATAAAACTTTAGTGCTATTTCTGTAAATTCCCAGTTAAATTAATAATATACCTTATATATATTTCAACTAAATTTTTGCCATTGAGCAAAACTATTAAAAACTCAGCCATGTATTAAAAATAGAAAAAATCATGTTTTATAACGAAATTACATGTTAAATATTAATGGCTATTCATAAATTAAATATTAAAGTACAACATAAATAATATTTTCAATTTGGGAATTCTATATCATACTATGTTCATATAAATGCTTGTTAGATAATTATTGAAACAAAAACCCGGAATTAATGTGTTGAACTATATTAGCTTGGCATTCATGACTTTCAATTTGAAATGTTAGAGATGACTTAGTATTCTTCATTAACCAATTTTAGTTTATCCTTTCATAATTGTGTAGTTTGAAATTGTTTTTTCAAGACCTGTTTTGTGAAAGTAAGTGCAAACGTATCTGTGATAATAAAAAATTCTAATAAAGATATATGAAAAGTTATTTATTAAAAAAAATTTTCTTTACGGATTCTCAGTATGAATTAACATTTAAAAATTACGTGTACTTCTACTTTAAAGAAATTACATATACTTAAAATAAGATGATAAAAAGCTATTCATTCAACTACAGTTTTATAATTACAATAAGCGACAAAGATAACTAAAAATTTGTTGTTGTTTTTGAAAGTATTATTAACTTACGTGATATCCCTATTGAAGGTTTTGAAAATTATTTCGAGCCATTCGTATCTTTTATTAGTAATGAGGAAACCAAGTGTAGATAGTAAAATCATTTGGAGAACAAGCTTGGAACCTAAAACTAATGAAAATAATACCCACGACATCACTAATCCGCTGAGTATCAGAGACTTAGTTGATTTCTCCTTTTCCATAATCTAAAATAAATTAGAATTTGAAAAATTTTTTTAAATGATAAACTTTTGTTAATACCGGTTTAAGTAAAGAACATTTTCCTTATAAATACATTCAATATATATATATGTATATAATGTACATAATATAAATATATTCAAATAGCAGAAAAAAAGAAATAGGCTTCTGAAAATAAATTAGAACGTAGAAAGTTTGAAATTCTTAAAACTCAAATCATTTTAGAAAATTTAATATTTTTGAAAAAATTAACAATATAATGTACAAGTGGAAACTGAATTATATTTTTCTTATACTGGTCTTGACAAACCACAAAAATTTACAATTGTTTTCAATTACAGAAATAGATTTCCGATGCATTTCAGTTTTTAAAAATATAAAAAATTTTAGACACTGAAAGCAAAACTTATTGAAATATAACTCATTGCAATTGACAGCTTAAAAAGAAAATTTAACTTTGAGATGATTTATAACGTATTCAGTTAGTTAGACGACTTTTTTATATTATTCGTAAAACTTTAGAATTTTCTTAACAATGCAATTTATTTTATGACCAATAAAATATTAAGTGAAGCTTTAAGATGTTCGTTGTATTTATGTATTATATTGTATTTATGTAACGTCAATTTTATAAATGAATTTTATATTGTATTTAAATGTGAATTTTAACCATTAAAAAATTAATCTTATGAGAGAACTGAGTGAATTTCGATTTGATTTAAAAAATCAAAATTTTATATCTTAATTCCTTTAATTTTATCATTTCTTCAAGTTAATAAGTTAATAATTATTTAAAACTGTGTAAAGATTCTATGAAAAGTATAGAAAGTTAAGTATCGGCTAAACGATTTAAACAAAAGTGTTCTTTGTGCTTTAGAATGGCATACAACGTTATATCTTTTAAATAAAACGTTTTTAAAGGACAAAATTGCTAAGAAATGTCAACGAGGTAAAACATTTTGGGTGTAAAGGCTTAAAAAGTTGTAAACAGGATTGAATTAAAAAAAGTGTTTGCCTCTTTCTTAAAATTTGATTAGTTTTAGTCTTTATAATCAAAAGCTTAGAAAAAGATTTATGAAAAACAGAAAATTCAAATTTTTTATCGAAACAGAAATAAAATTTACTGTTTTGAATCATTTGGTGCTTTATTAATCATAATTAGCATGTATATTGTACCAAAACCGGTAGTCTTTTAAACTGGATATTATTTTTAATAATTTTTATAATTTATTTTGAATGTATACGATTAAAACTACCTCCATTTTATTAATTTAATTTATTAAAATACATACTTTTTCATTATATTTTGAATGTTATTTCATTTTGATTATTAATTAATATGAATTTTGAACATGAAATTTTGTAAACTTTGTTAATAATTAATATAACACCTTGTTACTAGGTAAAACGTATTTCTTTAATTAATCTTAACAACTTATTTGACTTAATTTTTACTAAATATCTAATTAGGGGTCAAACATTTTCATCTAAATTATTATAAAGCAAAACAAAAGAAAATAATTCAGAACGAAATTCGCCGCCATTTTTTTAATGTACCGTCCTGAATTCGTTGCTGAATCAGTCAAATTCAAATACTTCCGTTTTACTAATTGAAGAAAATTGTTTATTCAGTTGATTGCCATTAAAAAAGAAAACACCATATATCATGCAGACAAGCAATTTTAATTTTCCTTTTTACTCTAATTATGTGAAGGCCTATATTTTGAGATCGGAAAATTTAAAAAATACTTGAAATAGTTTTAGATATCTTACTTTTGCGTGTGCGGCAATTCGCTTATTTTTAAGAAGATTAACGGAACAACGATTATTTTAAATTTAAATTCGATTCGTATCTTAAAGTGTTTGATGTTACTGAAAAAAGTTAGGATGACTGGACTGGAAATAATGGGGCCCGATCGCGTCGAAGTTAAAAACGAACTGATCTCGTTGAACTTAACGCAATAATCGCTGCGTAACCCCCATCTAACGCTGGCTTCATATAAACTGACCAATCGCGCTGATACTAGCGGCCCCTCTACATAGACAAAATTTTTCCCTGCAATACTGCCAACATGTCAATAATACTTATCTCAGTATATGAAGTTTTGAAACAATATCAATTGATCTTTCAAATATTTCATTTATTTTTTTTTAAGTATAATAATGTCACTTAGCAAATAACGATTCTGCAGTTAAGTAAACGAATTCAAGCTGTAAAAGAAATTAAAATAAAAATAATACAAAATATTTCTTTTGAACTAAATTATTAATCTTCTAAAAATTTTTTTAGTATAAAAATTAATTTTTAACTTTTAATTTAGTAATAAATTTTTAAGAAATTTCTTTTATGATTTACATGAGATATTCAATAAAAATAAAGCCATATCTAAAGAATTCATTAACGTCATTCAAATTTTTATTACAAAATGAATTTCCTGCATATCCTATTGTTATTGTTTTAAACTTTAAAGGACTATATACATATATGCAAAATGTATACCATATATACATAATACATATCTTTAAAAGTTATATCGCATATAGCGTTGTTTGCTTGACTGTTATAATAACAGTCAAATAAAATGCTAACTTTTAGTTTCACTGTACATTTTTTAGTCCATTCATAAGGTATTTTTTATCACAATTTTAAATACATTCCAGGCTTTTCAACTTTAGTAAATAAACAAATTTTTCTCTTTCAGCAAATGAAAAGGTATTTTTTAGTATAAGTAGAAAAACCAATTATTTAAAATTGATTCAAATATGCTTATGCCCAATTTTTTTTTCAGTAAAAAAAATGTTATATTTTACTGTTTTAATATAGTTACTGATGTTAAGCTTTGATGACTTCATTATATTTTATATGATATCCTTAACAGTTAAGTTAATCTTAATAATACAATGAAGTGAGATGAAATTTCTTTTTAATGATAGCATACATTTTTCAAACATTAATTTCTGAATAAGCAATTTTTTACTATTCCATTATAATATTTATACATTGTCATTTTGTTATGCCTATAAGAGATCTTGCAGAAAAAATTAATTATATAAAAGATCTTTTTTTGCCATCTATTTTTATTTCACTCTCCTCTAAGCTAATAATTATAATGACATCATAAATAGCCTATAATGATATAGTGATGTTGTTTTAAGTGCTTTACATGCACTTTGTTTTAGGAAGTTGCATATTAACATGGATCTCAGAAAGAAGTCTTTAGCCTTTTTATGAAACTGAAAACTTTTGGCTATTAAAAATCTTGTAAACCAATAAACATTAAAAATTTGTTTCTGATTTTGACTAAAATTGAAAATTAAGTGTTACAATCTAATACAATGTTTGTCCTACATACATAAGGGATAGAATTCAATCCAATTCTTAATGAAAAATTTCATTATATAAATTCATTCTCTCAGTTTATAATAATTATCATGGTATTCCATTTTTTAATATCATGTTCAATATATGTAATCTATGATATAGATAAAGTACAATTTAAAAGACAAATAGAATGGAATTTAAAGGAAATTTCTTTTATTCTATCATTAATGCTATTATTCGCTTATCGTAAGAGCATCAAGAAGATACGCCTATTTGATTTTTTAATATATATTTGATAAAAACTTTCAAAGTAATATTACATTTTCAATGGTAATGGATTTTTTTATTCTACAATTTGGAAAATATATTAATTCGAAAGCTCCGATTGTATCTGTATCATATATTTAGTATTTGAGTATTAAATAGGCAGATCAGAAATTGTACTTCACAATCTTTCTGTTCTGATCCAGATTTTAGTCTCATCGATTTTATTTGCTAAAAATCAACATTTATCTTCAGGTAACAATAATTGGCGATGAATTTTTCCGTAAGGAAGAAAACTGTTACCAGAAGACTTGATTTTGAAACCTGCGGAGATACAGATGAAAAAAAACTGAGTTTAGAGAATGAACACGAGAAATGTGACAGGAAAAGTGAAGAATTGCAGTTGATCGCAGGCGACATAGAAGAAAAGACAAAACCAAACAGTGAAAGCAATTCGCCGATTTTGTTTTGGAAATCCTCTAGTCCGAAAAAAACTAAAAAGACATCATCCCCTGTGATGATAACTACGAAGAGAGCAACAATAAAATCACCGATTTTTAGAACTAAAAAAAAAAAAAAGCGGAGGAAAGAGGAAAAGGTCACGACTTCAACATCCAGTTATACAAATTCAACTTCACCTATTTTAACGTGTAAAAATATGATTAAGAGAAAGAAAACTAAAACGGCACAATTGGTAAATGAAAGACTAGAAAAGAACGAAGCTAGAGTAAGATCGCCTTTGAACTGCAGTATACCAAAAAAAATTACGACATCCTTAGTTTTCAGTGGCAATTCCACTTTTGAAAATTTAAATGAGAAAGAAAAGAAAATAAAATATCCAGAAATTCCCTTGTTTCGCGGTTCTTGTCAGAATATTTCAGATTTCGAAGAAAGTGGTAAATCTCTTGAATTAGGAGATATTGGCGATAGTTACGAAATTGAAGATTTTAGCGAAGAATCTCCGAAAGAAAGTTTGGATTTTGCGACCCAGAATACAAAAATTTCGAATTTTTCTTCGGACAGTAAAACTTACTTTGTCACAAATATTTCAGAAGGTCATTCTGGAGAAACTTCTCTTTCTGCTGGAGATGATTTTGAGACTTATAAATCATTATCAAGAAATGAAAGCGAGATGGAAAGCACTTCTTTAGAGTTATTGGATTCAGGAAGGAAGAAAAAACGTTTTAAAAAGTAAGTTCTTTTGTATGGGACATAATACTTTTATTGTAGGTAAAAACCTAGGAGCTAAAAATCAGAATTATGTGATTGCAGTTTGAACAAACTTAGTCCAAATTTGACAGAATTGCATTAATTTGGTCATGATTTAAACAAATTTAAAGATTTTTTATAATATTCAATAAAAAGAAAATGCATAGGGTTTTTGTCAGAAAAATTAACAAACGTTTAGCTATAAATGAAGATGGAAAAAATTATGGGTCAAAATTTTGAGGTGCAATGTACAGAATGAATGTCTTTGATAAAACATAAAATTATGAATTTAATTCGCATATCTTAAACTAGTAACAATTCAGTCGCAAAAGTTAATTCAATTGGCAAAAAATATTTTTTAAATATCACTAATATTTTTAAAAATTATTTAAGTTTATATTGAAAACTGACCGTAACGGTCTAATATTAAATTATATTTATGGTTATAGGAACGTAACTGTATCATTTTTTTTTATTAAATATTTTATATTTTCAAGTTTTGAAATAGACCTATCTACCTAATCATTACAAACTGTCGCTAGTTAATTTTCAGGTTTTTAAATTAGTTAAAGTTAAGTTAATAAATTTAATTACATTGATGGGAGTAAAAGATAATAAGTGACGGTTAAATAGAAAGTATAACAAATGTTAAAGTTTGATAGAAGTAATTTTATCATGCAGCAATGCGTTTATTCTCACAAACCAATTCTTATTTTCAAACAAAATTTTGAGTTTAAAACATTTTTTTAAAACTATAAGATTTCGTTCAATAATTTTCCTCAACCAATAATTAATGTCTATTTTTATAGACATTTCCTTAAAAGGAAGAATTTAAAAAAATATTTTCAATTATAGTTTTAAAAGTTCTTGATAATATTCAGACTTCATATTTTTGCTATATTTTGTAATAGAAATTTTTATCTGATAATTAATAAGCGTTTTTGCATTTAGGAGTTTGAGAAAATTTTGATACTTAACTTGAATACTTTATGTTTTTGGCACATTTTAAATAAATTTTTCTAAATAGACGAAGATAGTGGTGATTTTTTTTTTTTTAATTTATAATTTATTCGATTATGAAAACAAAAACTGACTTTTACGCCATATATGTGAACAAATGACAATTTCTCCTTCCATAGACGCGTTAATTCAGCTGAGATCATTTTATGTATAAAGCAAAAATTAATTACATGACCATTTTTTCAGAGGCAGTTTGGTAGAAAGATTGGATAACCTTAAGAAAAGGCTTGCCTCCGAAAAGAGAATTCGCGAGCATAAGAAGAAAGTCATGAAAGCGAAGCAAAACTGGAAGAAAACGCTTTTTGTCCTTGACCTTTGGGAAGATATGGCTCGTTTGATGTTGAGGTGTCAAGAAATCGGAGTGGGGGAAGGATCGGCAATAAATGTTGCGCTTAGTGAAAGTTTGTATGTCATCCTAGATAGAGAAAGCGGAATCGATTTTAAAAAAATTAAGGAAGGAACAGTGTTGCGCATCGCTCCGCCTTGGTGAGTTTCAAGTATTTTAAATTATGAGGAGATTCCAAATTCTATAAAATTTTATTTTCTTTCGTTGTCGTCTCTTTAACTATTGCAGATGTTTTATTTGTTGCAACAGTCGTGAAGAAATGACTTCCTAATTTGCTTAGATTCCTAAAAATCAAAATTAAAATTTTGAAAAATAAAATCCCCTGGTGAAATTCTTGAAATTCTCAAATCTCTTTTTCCCTTGTCTTAAGATTTATTTTTCCTCTTATTCAGATGCTTATTACCTTTTTGCCTTGCGGATTATTATTTATGCTCTCTTGCAATATTTCTATGAATAGAATCTTTCATTTAAGCGAATGATTCAGTTGAAATGTTTTTTTTGTTTTCAGGCAAGAGATGCAGCTTCAGAAATTTGGTACGAGCGTTCTGCTATCCTTAACTTCATTGGAATTGATTGACAAAATTCATGATACCAGGCCCCAAATAGGACTTCGAAAAGGAGCAATTACCAAGTACAAGGAAGATGAAGCATCACTTTTTGATACGCTTTTAAATTCAGAAACAGAAGTCTTTCTTCACGAATAAAGATTTTTAGTTTAAATCTGTGCTATAATTGCTTGCATCATTATCAGAAATGATTCTGAGAGTAATTATTTAATACTGACATCTTACACAAATGAATGCATAAGTATCGTTCGATAAAAAAATTATCATTTGTTAAAAAATATAATGACATTTGAAAATAAATCGGTCCCAAAGTTCAAACTATATGGCTTTGCTCCATAATTCTGTATTAAGAAGCCTTCTCGTTTTCACAAAGAAGCAATACCTTCGACACTTAGATCAAAAACATTTTGGTATAAGATTATTTAATAATTTAATAAAAGGTAATAAAGTCAACATGATATATTTCACAAAAATTAAATATAATTCATTGCATTAGATTACACACTGAAATTATGTATAATAATTACATGAAATATTTTTAATCAAATTTATAAGTAACAATATACATCTTCTTTTGAGCTTTGATCTAGTAAAAATCTTGTTTTTATTAATTAGCAGTCGTACTTTCTTAAATGAAAATATAAAATAAATAAATGCTTTATAAATCTAGCTTTGTTTTTAGTAGTTTTTACATGCTTTGTTTATATATATGTATATATATATATATATATATATAATTTTTATATCTCTTAAAAATTCTTCTCATTACTATTGCAAATACTACTATGAAAACAGATCAAAAAAATATAAAACAACAAAAAATTTTCTTGTTACAAAATAAAATAATTCAAAACAGATTTTTTAATTTCAGGTTAAAATTTTAACGGTATAAGAAAGAGTAAATCGACAAGGAATTTTTATTAATATCTACGTAGAAATAACTAATAAAGAAAGGAATTGGATTGATTTAGAATAAGAGAACCATTAATGATAAAGTTACTAAGATAAATTTACTTTCACAGATAAACCAATAAAGGAAGAAGCAGCTTCAGAGAAGTACAAAGTTTTATTTTGGATTACATACTGAAAATACTCTCTTGATGACATTATTAACTTTTAATATTATATCAAGAAAAATGATGTATGAAATTTGAATTAAAGCTCGAGTATTCTCAACAATTTCTCCTAATGAGTGAAGGCTTTTGCATATCTGACATTACGGAATTCCAATTTTATTTATCTGTTTGTTATTATTAGAATTACAATTATTTCATAAATATAAATAATTATCGCTCAACTTATTGCAAAGGATATTTAATGCATTCAATTCGTATTTGCATTAAATAAATAAGAAAGTTTATTAAAAAAGCAACATATTATTTCGAGATTTAAATAAATAATCAGTTAAATGAATAATAACCCTTGTATCATTCTGTACTAAAAGTATTAATAAAACTGACTATTTAGATTTCTTTTCTTTATAAATTTATATTAGAAAACAAAAATAAGTTTGAAGAGATTCTTGAATAATTTACTTATTATTCAAATTCGGTTTAATTATATTTATTGTAAATTGTATAATGCTCATTAAAATGTCTATCTTATTGCTAGTTTTTGTAAATATATTCACCAAAAATACTTCAGTAATAAGACTGAAATTCCAGAAATGATAATTAAATATAAAATTTACAATATATAAAAAGCGAAAGAACCAGAAATAAATATCAATAAAGATTCTTATTAATTCTAAAAAAATGAAGACAATCAAATGTCTAATAAAAAATTGAGCAAGTTGCTTCGTAAAATTAAAATGTTTTAAATAAAGCTGAAGAATATATAGAAGTTGTAAAGTCCATAAAATAAAATGATTACTTATTTTTCTACATGCAAAAAGAGAAAAGAATTTGAAAATAAGATTTTTTTATAAAAAACAAAAATTGTTTACATACTAAATTATATATCAATTTATTTTATGTATCTGCTTATGTTAAAACTATTTAATAATATATTTTGAGTCCATATTATAAACATTTAATAAAGTTAGATTTAGTAGATTTATATATCTTCTTACCTTATTAAAACTAAAGTATGATATTTTAAAATTTTATCTGAAATGAATTCGGTATCAGTTTTAAACAGAAATTAATAATTTAAATATATAAATATTTCTGGTTTCAAATGCAGACACAAGGGCTACCGTGTTTTATTCATTATATCATCGTTCCATTGTGAGGTTCCATTATTCAAATGCAAATGCAGAAAAAAATAAATCATAACGAATTATGATTATATATGAAACTTAATTTACGTTGACTAATAGTTATAATTCTTATTAAAATATTATAAGTTACATTGCTTAATTTATTTAAATTATTTTATGCAATAAATGCTTCATTTATTTAATCCTTGAAATTTTCCTTTGCAAAAGCAGAATAATATAAAATAATAATAATAAAACAGGGAAGTGTTACTATAAACATTTCTCGTTCACTTTAAAGGAGAAATGATGAAATGGAAATCAATAAAAGTTAAGGTGATTTCAAATCAATTAAAAACTTATCTTAAAATTGCATACTAACAAAACTTACAATACCTTTGAAAGTTAAATGATAGCTTTCATTTAATATGTCTCGGAGTCTAACCTCAGCTCAAAAATAAAAGTAAAATTAAAGACAAAGGTTTATTAAAGCAATTTCTCATGTAAAAAAATTCAAAATCAAGAAAATCTAATGGGAGCAATCTATATTTTACGCTTAAATGAGATCTACAGCACAATCAATTCATAATACTAGCAAATTTCAATTTTTAAAAGTTTATCAATTAAATAAAACTCGATACGGGACATGTAGCCAAATTTCGTTTATGTAAAGCAATTGGAAATATTAATACTACAATATACTCAAAATAATCGAGAATAAAATCTTTGAATGCTTGAGCCTCCTTTCTGTCCATATTAATTTCGAAAAAGAAACTTTGTTTTTGAGTAGGTTTGTTATTAAAAAAATTCGCAGTTTTTACTAGCCCTTTAGAAATCTTAACAGTTTTTATTGATAGAAGCGTTCGGTCCTAAAGGAGGCGGCACTTTAGTGGCGAAATTGTAAATGGGCTGTTCTATATGTGGTTTAGCAACAGTGCACGTTGCAGGATCAATTTGAGGATCTACGGGAGATTGATACGATTGCGATGAACTCATTGGAACATATCCTATGTCGTGCGAAGACGTGGACATTTCCGGTGGGACATAACTGGGTGATTTCAATTCTCCATTTGAACTCGATTCAATGAAGAAGGACAGCAAACTATCGTTGACTTCAGGAAATTTAATACGAATCGAATCTATAACATCGAGTAGATTTTTCGCATCCATCGCTAAAGCATGAGCTGCTGAGAGCATAACCCTAAAAAAAATACATATTAATAACATATAAAAAAGTTATAAAAGGGAGAGATGTGAACCTTTTTACCTTCTATATTCCGAATCTAATGTGGTTGTACTGTAATTGTGAGCCAATTTCATTGCAGTAACGAGGTCACTCATATCCTTGCTCAAAACTTTATGAGCTAACTGCACTTGTCTATGAGTGCTCGGAGGCAGTAATGTTAATATATCATCGACCGAAGACAATAAACTGCGCAGCTGCTGACCGACAGCACGAACCAAGTCCAAATATTCATTTGCACGACTTGCTTGAACACCTGAACGGAAAAATTCATCGGAGAAATAACGCAAATTCTCTTATTTAACACATAAAATGACTGAAGATGTTTTATTACCTTGACTTAGTGACATGACAGCTTTGACAACATTGGTAGTGCAGTCATACACCCTGTCATGATCTCTTTCTAAATCAGCTGTTGGTGTTGGATCCATTTTTTTAACTATTACCGGTCTCTCTTTCTCCTATAATATAAATTTTGATCTAATTACCTTTAATATTAATAAAAACTAAAAGACATTAGTTTATAAGTGACACATCCAAATAGTTAGAAATTATGTTTTTTTCACCTAATGAACTATTTGGTTCAATTATTTGCATTCAAGGCTTAAAAAAGAGAATCATAAAAAAGAATTCAGATTTTCATGCATGATATTAATTGGTCCTATATGTCAACTGTCATAACTGCATTTAATCTACCTGCTGATGTCCTGTATGTTCGGTATTATTTTGGTTTGGAAGTGTTTGACTGATTGATGATTCTGATCTATCTGCCATGGCAGACATCGATAAGCGTTTCTTCTAAAATAAATCGAATCCGTTCATTAATCAACTCTCATAATGAAATATATATATAAATAAAAGCATTGAGAATCTTATTAACTTGTCATAGCCCAATTTTTTACGACTCAAACAACTTAACAAATTATTTTATCGACTATTCCAATAAATAATTATCAAACAAAATTACATACAAGATTAGATTCCTTTTCCAACAACCATTTGGAGTCTTCTTCTGATTGCCTTTGCTGCTCTCTCAGTCTTTGCTCTAATAATTCTTGTTCGGATAATATTTCAGTCTTACTTCCAAGTACTTCACCACGGATCGCCAAATGACTGTCACCGTAAATAGGTTCTGGGCAATTTTCCTATTTAAGAGTAAAATGAGTTATTAATAATGCATTTACACAATAACGATGTAAAAAAATTGATGGAACAATAAGTGACAAAATAATAATGAGCATTCAATAGTACATTGAAAATTGAACTTTTAAATAATTTTTATTTCAGAAGCTCGCAGTGAAGATCTAATAAAAAATTAGTTTCTCATTTTAATTAGATTTTTTACCGATTTTAATAATAATCATTTTATTCAAAAACAATTATAGCAACACATATAAAGCCAAAAAAACATGCAACAATATATCGATAGTTTTATAGTAAATAACTAAAATTTTAGCTCAAAAAACTAAATTATCTTCTTTAAAACACATGTCACTTGCAATTTTAGTCAAATTGTGTTACTTAACATGATTAATATTAACAGGATAAGATTTTCGATATCATAATTTAGCCAGAGACCACTTTATCTTAGATAAAATGGTAAGAATTAAATTTTAAAATCAACTACATTTATAAATCTATAAAATATAATGATTCATATCTATACAATAATTAAGTGTTTTCTTAGATGCAACATATATTAACGGCCTTAAACTATCTGAATGAATAACTTCATATTATCTTTCAAAAGATTTAGTCTTCATGCAGTTTCATCATGCTGTTGTAAAAAAATGCTATCACACAGTGATTTCTATTAAAATTAACAAAATTCTAAAATTTATATCAACCGAAAATTATTTTAAATAAAGGCAATATCGCTAACTAGCAGTGATAAATCTAAAAAAAAATTATATGGCAAAACCAATTCAATTCCATGCCTTCCTCAAAAAAGTGCATGGCCTTTAGTTCAATATGTCAAACCTGAACATTATCTAAGTTCAAACTCGTTTCTCCCATCTTCGCACCGCCACCGTCATCTAAAACCTCAGAATTGCTTGGTGTTAATACACAGTTAGTCGAACTGATTCGCTTCACAAAAACGTCCTCATTTTCCGGACCCAATTCAGTAAAATTCGAACAAGATAATGATTTAAAACAATTATCAATGCTCTGCTCTTCCGAAAGAATTGCTTGGATTTCTGTATTATTTTTTAATGGTCGCGGAAGGGATTTTGTCATGTTTTGGGCTTGATCGTGGTTAGTTGCTTCGGCATCGAAATCAACTGTCAATGTATTAAAAGCATTTGCGGGTGTTGTATATACCGAAGGATTCATTCCTCGTCGTTCATTTTCTCTTAGTAACTGAACCAAAACCTCTGGATTTTGAGCGACAATATAGGTTGAAACTTGCGGAGCAACTGTTGAATTAACACCATCCTGACCTGGATATCTTGATGGTTTGGGCGGAGCTTCATCCGAACCTGTAGAACCTTCAAAAATAAATTGGTTAAATATTATTCGTTTTTCATGAATTTTAAGTTAAAATATACATTTGTTATGTATATTTCAATATTTGTAGTGCAAATTTTAATGCAAATAAAAAAACAAAATTTACCCCATGACATAGCTTGAACTCTTCTATTTTCTCTCCTCATTGTTTCTTGGAGTTGGTTTCTCTCTTCCATAAGAATTTCACTGAGACAACAATGTTCACATTTAATATCAACATTTTGTTTTCCCTTTCTCCTATTCTTAGAAGCATATAGACAAATAAAGCAAGTTACCTAAGCACTTGTCGTATATGTTTAAATGTAGGTCTTTTACTCGGTTCATAGCACCAGCATTGAGACATTAGACTATATAATCGCGGAGGACAGTTCGGTGGAAGCGGAAGCCGCTCTCCATTTTCTAGTTTTGAAATTATGTCATTATTTTTAACACCCTGAAATGGTTTAACTCCCAACATCAAAATTTCCCATATGCAAACCCCTATAATCAAAATTCGCAATTATTAGAAATAAAACATTCTAAAAACAATCAACTACAAAAAAAAGATCCTCACCGAACATCCACACATCACTGGCAGTTGTAAATTTTCGAAAATTTATGCTTTCTGGTGCCATCCATTTTATAGGAAGTTTTCCTTTGGAAGATTTATAATAACTTTGATTATCTAGAACCCTAGATAAACCGAAATCTGCGAGTTTCACCATATATGGCGTGGAGACTAGAACATTTCTTGCAGCTATATCTCTACAATAATAAATTTTCAAATTAAAATGCCTTTTTGAAGGAAAAAAAATTATAAAATGTCTGCTGACAAAAAGTCCCGAACCTATGAACAAATTTTTTAGATTCTAAGTAACTTAGTGCTGTCGAAAGTTGAAAGGAAAATAATAAAAGCGTTGCTAAGTCTAATCTGGACGCATTGCTTTGAAGGTAAGCTCGCATTTCTCCGAGCCTTGCCAATTCCATTACAATCCAGATGGGACTATCAGAACATACACCTATCAGTTTTATTATGTGCGTGTGTTCGAACTGCTGCATTACATCTGAAAGTTAAAAAAAAACATTTTTTAACATAAATCCTAAAATTTTCAAAACGTAAAATTTCGAAAAGCTTCCTTACAGGCTTCTTCTAAAAATTTTTCACCAGTTGAAATATCCGAATCTGGTTTACAGGTTTTTACAGCTACTGGAATAACAGTACCGTCGCGATCCGTATAACTGCCCTTATGGACATCTCCAAATTGCCCTTCACCAATGATTTCTAATAATTCAATTTGACTTCTATCTAATTCGTAATCTCGAGCTGAAACAGAAACCAAATTTTAATTTGATTTTTGTTTTGCCTGATTATATTTTACTACTTATTGTCTCCTATTAAGTTCTCATGTAGAAATTTTATTTATTATTCAATAAAATTCAAATTGATCATTTATTTAAACATTATAATTTTTTATTTAATTAATTATATTATTCGAATTATTAAGCATTAACTGATATCAAAATATCTTATCCTAATCTGAAAAAAATTAGATTTGTAAGTGGAACCAGAATTTATTTTTTTTGAATAACTTATTACTTACTGGCAGGAGTAGAATAATCTCCTTCTTCATCAGCAATTTCCGAATAATCTTCAGCGAGAATATTGGAAGTTTTTGTATCAGCAGCTGCGGCCGGTTCGGCTGTAACAGCCGTTTCTCTTTTATGTCTCTCTATAATAATTTGATTTTATTAAAATTTGAATTTAAAAAAAGTAAAAGTCAATTCGAATGCATCAGAATTATTTTATAATAAATATAAATTTATTAAAATTTATTAAATAAATATAAATTTATTTTATCAAATTATTTTATAATGAATATATCATTTTACCCTTTCTATTCCAAACAGAAATATTACAATTTGTCGCTGTTTTGACATAACCGTCAATGAGATCCGCCAAGGATTCTGCTTCCATGATATTATTACAAGATATTGTTAAAAGTTGAGGGGCACCTTGAATCTCAAGTTGAACAATGCCTTTCTCTTTATTATCATAATTAGATGTGAATGTTTGCATTGATTTGATTTTCTCAAAATCTGCTAATCTTATTGCCTGAAGGAAAAGATAGCAATATTTCATTAAAAAATTAAATTTAACAATGCTGATATTTATAAAAGCAACAGTTACCCCCGTTCCTATACTAGTGGCATATGATATACCAAGGTCAGGACTCACTATAACTTCCACAGGGACGGACCAAGCTGTCTGTGAAAAAAAATTTTATAATATTACTAAATATTGGAAATGTAATAAATAACTAAATGTAATAAAATGATATAACTAAAAATTATTTCTTCCAAAACAATTCATTAATTGATAATATATTAATAAGTAATAATGATACATATTTATAAGTATTAATAAAAATTCATTCAGTAAATTATTTCTAGCAAAAAGAAGTTCTGCATTAAGATGTAAATACAACTAAGTCCATTTATAATGAAGCCAATTACAAAAAGCTTTAAATATTATATTATTAAATTATTTTTTGTATGTTGGCTTTTTCCACCTGAAATTTAAAAATATATATTTGAGTTTTCAATGTCACAATTAAACGAATAATAATATTGGCGAAATTGTTTTTCATTTAAAAAAACAAAATTACAAACAAATATAATTGCCAAAAAAAGATAATAAAATGCATTTTATACATAAACAAGCGATAAAGTTGTGTATTGAGGATGATGCATTTTAAAATCATAACTATAATTGAACTGAAAGATATAACAATAATTTTTATAACATAGAATTATTACTCACTCCTAGGGCGCATTGGAATCTTTCTTCTTCAAATCTATAGTGCATTTTCAACAGTTTCAAAAGTTTCATCGAGCAATCAAATTCCCCTAAAGCGGCAACTTTTTTGTAATTCTGCTGTATTAATTTCCGCAAATTTTTCGGTTTGATATTTTCAATGAATATTTTCGGTAAGAATTTGTATAGTCCGATCTGAAATGAAATTTATTTACGTAAAAAAACAAAAATTTACAAAGGAGAAAAGTTTGATTTTTTTTTACTCGATTTTACTACATGCGGAATTTACCCCGAAAAAAATAAGTTTCTTAACAGGTAATGTTTAAATCTTAACCAAAATTCATCATATATATATTTTAAGTAATTTTACTGTGTCGAAATATAAGTTTATAATTAAATCCTATTATGTTAATAATGTCATGAATTTAATACAGTGTCTCAGATTTGTTCTTTTTTTTAAAATTTCCCTTAAAAAAAACTCATATTTTTAATTAAGTGACCCACCTCTCTTTCCAGATACTCAAAACTGGATTTTTTTTCTAACGATATGTACGACGGCTCTTTGAAAAAATTTTTGATCATTAAACAGCAAATCTGAATAGCAGTATCTTGATCTAAATGGCTATGATCAGCAGCAAAGTAATCACTCCTTATCTGGAAAATAAGCACTTAATGATAAACTTGAAATGTTCGTAAGGATTTGTCTGAGCATAATAATTTAGTTCATTATTTCCGCATTAAGTGAATAAGAAATTAAAATCTTTGACTTTAACTCATATTATTAACTCATACAAATTTCGAAAATCTAACATTATAAAAAATTTTAACATTAAAAGAAATATTTTAATGTAATCTATCAATGTTCTTGAAGCATGAACAAATTTATTTTTTTTAGCAACCGAAATAATCGGCGAAAGTCGGTTATTAATTTTGATACCTGATCATAGTAATAGCAGAAGGTAACTCTATCCTTTTTATATACATCTGACCAATCCTTTGGTATATATCGAACTCGCAATTCGAATCTCCAACCTTGCGATTCGTTTTTCAAGTACTTATCTTCCAACTATGAATAAGAAAATTTATCGACGATTTAAATGAGATATGAATAAATTATATATGATAGTCTTATTCTTAAGTATGTGTATTAGCATTTTTAAAAATCTACATTTACATCTTTTCATTTAAACTAATTCAAATTTGACATAATCTAAATGGAATCGGGACTTAAGTAATATTAAGCTTATATTACTCATTTATATAATAATATCATTTTTGAAAAATGTAATTTAAATTCCACGAATGCAACTGTACTTTATAGTGTTATAATCACCTCCAAAATGGTCATATCCTGATGTAACCAAATTCCTTGCCTTGATATTATATTTCTCAGTTTCATGGCGTACAAATGATGATATACACGAGGATCTGTAGCCAAACGACTTGTAAGCGAGGTAATAATACCCTAAGAGAAAGATTAAAATGTAATTTGATATTTTTATTTCTATCATGAAAATGATTTTTTTCTTACTCCGAAGTAAGTGACTTCGCGTGTCTCAGAAAAAAAGACAATTTCAATATTGTTACATGAAAAGAGAAATGCGTACATTTCCTAATGAAAAGATTCGTTATAATATGCTGCCTTCGGGGTACGTATGTGGAAGCACAGTTTTTTGACATTATAATATAAAATACTTGCTTTGATATCAGAAGTATCATTGTATCTGACTACGTTAAATCTTCCATCAGGGAGATGTACTTTGAGGGTTGATCTCTCACCGCTGCTTGGACTACCCGGGAGCGGTGGGGTGGCTATGCGGATGCTTTCGCAACCCCCACCACTCATGGTGCTTTCTTCATATCTGAAATATTGGAGAAAAATTTGAAACAATGAGCTAAGCATATTTAACAATTGTACGTGTCAGAGGTCTATGTTTTTACAGCTTTCTAGGGCGAAAAAAATCACATATTGTTCAAACTCCTGGGATTATTCGATAATTAGCCATCGAAAAAATCGAGTGAATTACTCTCCGGTATTCAAGGCCGCTTTAAATATTGTAATTCCATTAATATAAGTTGATCGTCTAGTCTTTCTATATTAAAGTACGGTAAGATAATCATCATTTTGCTAGATATCTTTTAATTAGCAATGCAAACATTATTGTCCAAATTCTAAGTATTTAATATTCTTTTATTATACTTATTTTCATAATTATCTGTTGTTTCGTCTAAAAAAGGCATTAGAGTCTAATCTAATACCGATTCACAGACCCTTGAGAATCAAAATACTGATATTTCCAATTTTAATATTCATTCATGGTACATCTTATTTACAATAAGTTTTAATGACACTCATTTACAATTTGAACAATGAAAAAAAATTGCATTGTCTTATTATATGTTTTATCAATTAAAAAGGACTGCGATACTCTTAGCTAACTGTAATTGTGTAAAAGTTTTGAAAACCAGTTTAGTCTTATATTTTTAACTATATTTCATGAAACATTACTTTATCATAATATACATCCGACATGATGAAAATCTGATTTTCATTGTTGCCAGCAATGTCGGAAATTATATTTAAAAAAAGTTAATAGTGAGAGTATTTATAGACATGTTGTAAAATAAATTTCTCGTTAAAACATAAGTACGCATTTTAACTTGATCTGTGTATAAAATTATATCATAAATTAATATTTTCATGGTTTATATGAAAACATTATATTATTTAATATTTAAGAATCTAATTTTTTTCAATATGCAATTATAACGGTAACTAATTGCTGCATTCAAGATGAATGCTATATGATAGTTGCCGGTTTACGAAAATACAATATTAAAATTTTGCGTCTTGATCATAAATGCAATTATATTGTTTACATATTGATATCGGTCATTAAAGATAAAAAAAAAATACGTAAAGAACCGGAGAATCTGAATATAAGTTTAATAACTGATTCAAATATTAAAAATTTATCAGATCATCCGAAAAGTGTGTAAATCAATAATTTCATTTAGTTTTCTTCCTCCATCTTCAAGTTTTTATGCACTGGTTTTCCACCATCACAAGTTCACTTTGCAATGTTGCGCCATGCAAATATTTACATTCCTCCAATCACTATCAGGGAAATTTAGCTCTAGTTTAGTCATTTCTGTACCTTATGTGTTTTTCTTTTATTGTAAACTGCCCGAAACAATTTAAACGTATCAGTCCCAATAAAAACAATCAAATGGCAAGTTCCATAATCAAACATGCAAATACTTGCTTGCTATTCTCACTGTTTGCCTCATGTGTTGAATGATAGTTGAATAGAGTAAAAGTAAGGAAAAATGTTTAGTTCGAATCGATTTTACGTATCGTAAACACTCTAAAGTGGAGATGAAGGATGAGAAGACCACATGATAACCTACCAGAGTATTTTTTCCACTTTAACCACGTTTTAACCATAAAACTTTTATTGAAGATGTACATGGGTCATATCCAGGGTCTACGGTCTTGCGGACTCCTGGAAAAGGCATTCACTTAAAATTGAGTCACGACTAAAAGAATAAGTATACTAAAAGAATAAACAACACTCGCAATTGTCAGAGCTGCTGGAAAATATTTAGAGTCTTCCATTTTTACTGCACTTTTAGCTAAACTTAATTGTGAAACATTAAATCGAAATTTCAAGATCAAAATCAGTAAGAAGAAAAAAATCACAAAACTTTTAGTTTTATTTCTTAAAAGTTTAAAAGCTTTTTCTTAATGATTTTCGACCGAAATTTCTCAGTCATAAACGGCCAAATTCTACTCATGCAGTTTAAAAAAAAGATGTAAAATTGATTTCGACATAGGTTAAAGCACAAGCCTGTTATAAAAAGGAACCACAATGGAAATATATTACAATTTGTAACATTCAACGAATTTCGTAAAAGAATTATGTAAATGAAAATCAAATTTAGTGCTTAAATGCGTTGAAAAGTCGTTTTTAGCTTTCCATCAGCAGTCTATGGCGACTAACTCCTTGCACTTTCATGGTATCACTGCATAATACAACTGCAGGATTAATTAACGATTTCACGTCCTAACTTAAAAGCCTATCGATTTTATCGAATATTCAAAAGTCACTAATATATGAGATTGAGATTATGATTTATAGCCAGGGCGTTCCAGACATCTCATGTCTAAGATCACAATATATGCTTCACTTTATCCAACCTACGTTCATATTCTTATGAGTTAACTTCATTTCAGCAGTTTTCAGGCAATGTCCTTAGCGAAATTTGACACAAGAAAGGATACATTTCATTGTTTGCAGCTACTTAATTCGTAATTAATCTTATTCACAAGAGTTCCAAGGTAAATTTGCATTTTTCCATGCAAAGAAGCGTGACCACATAAATGCTTAGTTAGGTGAAATTTCAAATTTTTATCATTTTATGTGATTTATAGCATACGGGAATTATTATATATCTAAAAATAATGTCCCGGACGAATTTTCTCTTTAAATATCCGCTTTTCTTCAAGAAACAGATCATATTATATTTATATGTATGTCCAGTACATTTCATTCATTCCTGCCGAATCGAATGACTTGATAACGCATTCAAGTATTCGAACATCTAACCAATACCACTTGAAAATTGCAAAGAATTTTAATTTGAATGTTTGAGATAGCTTAAAATATGAAACCGAAGTGAAATGTAAGCAAATTACCGGGCGAAGAAACGCAAAAATTAAATAACTTTTATTCAATGTTAACTAAAATTTTTTTGTGGTCTTTTTACGTTAATGGGCAAAGCGATTCGCTTTTAGAAGTTGCTACAAGAACCATCTTAGAAAGTTTTCTAACGTAACTTAAATTGTGCCACATGGACATTGAGGTTTTCCGGTCGTTGACGAACCTGTGCTGGAAGAGATTGACGGCCCTGCAGCTCCTCCGACAATTTGCTTTTCATCACGTTGTATGAATCTGTCTTCATCGCCAATGTACTCCCGTCTGGGAGAATCGCCCGGGAAAGAGTTTACAAAAAAAAAGGAAAAAAGATACCGAAGTTTTCGCAAAAAACCGAACCTATTATGGGTAAAGTCAATGTTACTGTGGCATTTTTGCTTTTAGCAAAATTAAAATTAACAAATAATGTTTGGGATCACGATCTCGTAAGTTTTATTATGTCGACATTCGTCTTTTTTTTTTTAAATAGTATTTAAGCACAATATACGTTATAAATAACTTAAAAGGCTGAGGCGCGAAAAAGACATAAAATATAATATTTTTATGTTATGACCAGTTATACTCATACTCAGGTGCTCAACGAACGCTCTAGCCGCAAACAATAAGTCTTAAACATTTCAAACAATCATTATATAAGTGGGCTTTTTAATAATAATCAAATTTTGCAACCGTTGCAACGTGAGTAAATAAGAACTATCTCAAAATTATTTTTCCAAAAGTGCCGATATTTTCCATTCAAGAAATAACCACAGAGGTTAATTTTTTGTGTTTTGAAGATCATTAAGAGAGCTCTTTAGTGAAAATAATTTTTTTCATTTTTCCCGCTTGTGCAATTGTTTTACATTTGTCTTTCACAAACAGTTCAGTTTTAAAAATTAACGCTTTCAGTTCACTATTTTCCGGATCTTCGTCAATTTTTTATTTTTTAAATAGTCACATTCGGCTAACGAGCAAACTTTTAAGGATTTTCGACACGTGTGTCCCTCAAATGAGAATAGGTGGCAGTTAAATTCCTAGTGTCATGCAATACATTATCCAATGCAATTATGGATGAATCACATTTGATGCAACCTTTTTTTTTTTTAAATACTTCTCCTCTTCATTCCTTTTAACCACATTTCGTGATTAATGCCGGTTATAATTCTGCGATCGACGAAATTATTTATTTTTGTATTATAACGCATGCATATAAGGCAGCATCACGCGGAGAGCTCGGTCCCAGAAAAAAAAAATTGCATCTTTTTTTCAAACATATTCGAAACAATGAGAACGAGATAGGAAACAGGATGTCGATTTGACTCCTACATCTGCGGATGTCGACACTGGAATCTCTAATTAATGAATACATCAAATGCCTTCATAAAGTCGATGTCATGTTTCGTGATATATACTCGTGCATTTTATTAAATTCTTTAAACTTCGATAATATTCTTGATAACCGTTTGATATACCGCAGTTCCTTACGGTTTTTTCCCGTGAAGGGAGTTTTTTTAAAGAAAATATATTCCGGTAAGGAAGAATTTCGAGGTTAATAATAGGTATGCCTATCACGCGGGATTGTGTATAAAATACATCATGGGAGGGCTTCAGGTATCTATCATCAAGATATGAAATTCGACCATTAACCGCGGGGACTAAGGCTAGATTTTTTTTCTCTTTTCCGAAGCAATTGTAAACTACAATGGATGTTTCTTACTTCGTCTATACATACCCGGCCATGTATTAAAATTATTAAACTGCGTGCATGTTCGCCATACCAGGAAATTCTTTGTACTTTATTATCAAACAATGTCGTCTTCCGTTGTCTTCCATTTTCTCCCATTGTTAAGGCGTTTGGGTCAACGCTACCCATGACATCATCGCACCTTTGGTTAATGTTCAACAAACATTTTCGTAATAAAATAATTTTCGTATTATGTAATGGAGATTATTGGATTTTGAATATTAAAATAACTTCAAAGCCTGTACGAAAGAAAGTCGAAGCGAAGTATATTTTTCTATATGACGGCAAAGAAATTAAAATGGCGGCACTTCATTCGAATTCGATAATGCACCAATGCAGCAGCTCAAAAGCGTTTTCGAAGAATATCCACGCGCGCAAAAAAAAAAAAAGTAATCCAGTACGAATTCTGCCAAGTTTTCCAATATGTCGAATTCGAAGATGCAAAATAAACGCATATATTAATAAAGCAGAACACATTCATATAGCTGTATGTTTAGCACAGCCCGCCTTAGAGCATCGCACTTATCATCATATGCAGGAGTATCACAAATGTTATATAAAGGACGGGATGATATGTAAATGTCCAAAATCTGCAATCTTTACTGGCCTTACTAAAAAGTAGGTCAAGAAAAATTAAGTTAAAAAACTTACGGTTCCAAATATTGAAGTCCTCGATAAACCGGTTTCCTATACAAGAAATCGACTCTTTCAACCATGGTTAATGAAAAAATTTTTTTCATTCAACGACCATTTATGATGGAAATTTCGCACAAAGGCACATTAAGAATCACCCAACGTTATAAAATGCAAGACACTAGCACAATTTGAATGCATACTTTTGATAAAATCAAACAAAATTTTAAAAATAATTTTCTAAGGCTTTTAAAAACATGACTAGAGAACCCCTGCATGGAGTTGTTATCCCATTAAAAAAATTCAAATTAAGTTACTGCACTTTTATAAAGATTGTTCTAGACGTTATAACCGGCGTTGTCTTTGGCTCCTTTCTTTCCCTCATCTTCATTTTCTAACAACATATCAACATCGAAAAATATTCCATCATTGTTCCATTAGCATCGATTTTAACGCTATTACAGCTTTTTAATTACAGCTTTATTTGATGTAATGTTAACGTATTGATGCATATATTATTTTTTAACTGACATCAATTTTTAAATTTTTACATAAACCATCTCCAATAAAGCCGTAGCAAGTCATCACAAAATCTTCTATTATTCAAAGATGGAAAAATGAAAAGTGAGCATATCGCCGGTTAGCAGAATTTTTAATCTGATATCAAACAAAAAGAAAAGCAATAAATTACATAAAATTTATCAATTTTATTAACCGTTTTTACCAATTTAATTTACTGGAAGCTATACTTAAAAAGGACTGTACACGAAAACATAAGTAACAAATTTTTTTCACTTATATCCCGCATGTTGTTTTTGTATTCGTAACTAAACATTCACCAGTTGCTGATATTAAAATTAAAAACACACTATTTCGAAATAGAAAGAGAAAAAAACTTTACTTTAAAACGTCTAAAATAATATACTAAAGACTACGAACATAATTCGTCAAAGATCAACATGATGGGGCGGACAGTGCACTGCGTCTGCTGATAAAGCAAATTGCCATAGAGAACCACTTTGGAACGGAGCGCCAACCATCAGATCGATGCGGTGATTCATTTCAACTTTTTTTTTCTTTTTTTATTGTTAATTCCGTTTTTTCCCACACGGAGCATTCTGTCACACGACACTTCCAAGCGGAAGGCTTCGCGGATTCAGTTAGGCTGATGGAGCAAAATACCCTAGTTCAGAAATTTTAGAAAAACAAAAAATAAATAAATAATATGCATTTTCTAATTGCAAAATTTATTAATCTTCTGAATCGGTTAACATTCAGATAGAGCTCAAATCTTATAACGTCCGAGTAACTCAGGATTTTGAGTTTTAATTTGTCATCTATGTTTTGAACTGGCGCAAAATTTTATGCGGATTTAAGGAAAAAGCGAAGGGGAAAAAAGTTTTTGACGGAAAATTCAATACATAACAACATTAACAGGGGAAGTGAATAATCAGCCGGCGTATCGATCGCGAAGTGAAATAAAGGGCACATTTTAACGGATTCTGGATACTGAAGATGCATTCAAAGGGCAAAAGAAGGGCGAAAGACTGGGAGATGTTCATTTAAAATCGTTCGTCTATGCCCGGTGGGACTGAATGATTCCTATCGCAGCAGGTCATGCGCGCTCCGCGGCCACTCTCCCGTTACCAGGGGTGGAAACGCTGCACAGGGTAAGAACCTTGAGATTAATGTTTAGAAACAACTTCTAAAGGCCGTCTTTATTATTGTAGACTTTTATATCAAACCCTTAATTGTACGAACTATTTCATTGGGTTAGAAAAAAATCGCGATGAAAAAATAAAAAAGTTCAAAAAAATTCATTAATTAAAATCAGTAATTATAATAATATTTATATATAAAAATACATTTCTCACATTTAATTTCTAAATAGTTTTCTAAAATGTTGAAATATTTTCTTTCCCATACATTTTAAAAAGTTAACGCAACTATATATCCGATAAATTTTTGCATTTTTCATTGATTAACTTGTTTGTACAAACTTAAACAATTTCGAATTTGGAATTATAATAATTTTTCAATAAATCTAGAAAAAAGCATTAAATTTTATATATATTTTTTAAAACTTACGATTTGCAAAATTATATCTGACGTCGATGTTCCAAACTACAACGTAGTATTATTTATACTTGCCAGGAAAATACATTATTCGATTTAATTCGACTTGAAAATTAATTCGATAGTGAAAAATTTAATTAGGCACAGATATATATATTAATGTTGTTACTAATGGCCACCAACGGGCTTAATAAATAAAAATTTGCCAAATTTTGCTGCCGTTCTTACATGCAGCCAAAATTTTATAACACATAATGACAATTAAAAGAGATCATTTTTAATTAATAATGAACAATTCATGAACCGTGATAATTCAGATACTATCTGTCGGTTACATAGTAGCATGAATGTGATGTTGTACCACAGCAGGGGCAAACTATGATCTGGAGCTTAATGATAATTGTTCCAGAAACAAACCAAGCTGGATGACTTGTTCAATGGAGGAGACATTAATTTAATTGACTTTTTAAATCAAATTGACCTTATAAGCATTTATAATAAAAAATAACAACAAACGAACCTCCTCTACGTTCTACTATAAAATCACAAAATATAAATTTCAATATTTAAAATTATCTTAATCCTTAAAAAACTCCTGAAGAAAGATATTACAATCTAGGCGTCCAATAAAACTTAATCCGAATTATTACTGTTGTTGTTTGTTGTTATTATTATACATTTCCTTTGACTTAGTCTTAAATCGATTTTCCTGTTTTCGTGTGCGATATTCAGAACTAAATTCTTTCTTAGCACGCCCTGCGATGCGGTGAATAGCGTAAATTTGCCTAGGCCGTAAATTAAACTTCTTTTACCCCGTTTATTTAATGTATCGGACTATTATATGGTCCGGAATCTTTGGCTGTACAACAGGACTCAGATAGGGTGCAGTCTTGACGTGCTGAAATATAGGGAGCATTATGTTTATTTCTTTAATTATCTGTTTCAAATTTTAAATTATATAGCGGTACCCCCAACTTTATGAGCAATAGCGAAATTTTCGGAACATGGCAAACTAGTTTTCTCACCAATGTTCGCAATTTTATGTTGAATGATTTTCTCAGGAATCGTTAGGCATTTTTTTCATTTTTAGAAAATAAATCCGTGAGTAATATGAAGACGGGTTCCAAAAGTTACTTCGAGGTTACCAATACAGTCCTTTTATTCTCATCCATTCGTGAATATTATTTATTTTTACATTCAATTTATATATTATATTTAACAACGAGATGCACGTAGAATTATAACCATCATTACAATAACTGCCTGAGGAAAAAAATATTATTTGGAAATTCTTTGACATTAGATAAAAAAAAAGCAAATTGGACTTCATTATTTCACATTTCCATTACTTTGACAAAACTTGCACTTCAGCATATTAAGAATATTAAGTGAAAGTCCGAGTTTAACGATAAAAGTACAGAAAATTAAGTTTGAGCAAATTTTATTTATTACTTGAAACTAATGTGAAGTGAAAAAGTTGATCCTCCCACAGAATGCGGGGAGGGGCTAAAAGCAGTTTGACTTTTATAATTTTAGTATATAAAAGATTTTCATTTTATTTTATCAATTTTACTATAATATTTTTAGAAATCTTATGGAGGAAAAAATATGGGATATCTAAAAATAAATTACATATTTAAAAAAAAGAAATTCAAAACTTTCACGTCATTTTGACTGAGAAAAATACAATTTTACTGTAGGACTGAATTTTAAAAATAAAACTTGCATTCTTACTTCATACCTAAAAGGTTCATAATAAGAATTGGCAGCACAACAATTTACATATTAACTTTTTAAAGTTTATATAATTACAGTTTATTTTTATAGTTTTAAATAAATTACAGTTTATTTTTAAGAATTTTTCGAAATTACATTGCAAAAAAAATCAATCTCAGATATGGATTTTACAAAAGTAAAAGATCTATAACATTACAATATAAATGTTGTAACCTAACCTAATTTATTAATGGACAAGGAGCAAAAAAAATAATCTTTTAACATTAATATAATAAAATATTTTTCATTTGCATTATTATAATCTAAATGTATCATATTTATTTATTAAATTTTTATTTGTCTTAACTTTTCTTAAAATTAAATTATTTTATAATTATATTATTTCCTTTAAATTATATTATTTTATAAAATATCCTTTTTTTACATATGAAAAATAGTAGAGTATGAATAAAATCAGTAACAGAGGTTGAAACAAAAATCAAAGTAGCGTAGGAGAATGAAAGAAATTTATAACTTTAATAATTTTATTAAAAAGGCTAAGTCAAAAATATTTAAAGCCTAGGTATATTCGCTTTGGTGTGATATTGTAAATGTTCTATTGATCTATGCCATGTAAGCAATGATATATGGCATATATCAACTTAATATTTATCAAAGCAAATTTTCAATTGAAGTTGCAGTTTTTAAATTTAATTTTAATAACTTTCATATTAAATAAGGAATTAAAATAAAAATTAAACTGTTGTCTTTAGGACAATAAGTTCGTAAAAGTAAAAAAACGGGCGGTGAAGAGATTAAATTTTGATAACTATAAATTATTGTAATTCTTGAGAACTGGTTTCGCAAGAGAAATCTCTTAAATAATATCGTAATTTAATTTAAAGGAGATGCATAATAGAAATGATATAATTTATCAAAGCAGAATTAAAATATTATAACAGTTAAATACAATGTTAAAACTAATAAATAATAGAATGAAACAGGAAGATATCAAGGTTTTCAGGAATTGCCGCCTACCCAAAATATTCAGATCGATACCAATTACAGCAAGAATTATGTATAATTGAAGGATCTACTTTGGAAGGTTGATCTTGGCGGAAGTTTTTTTATGGAAGAAAATTCTAAAAATATTTCAAAGTTTATTTCAGTTTAGAGATCATTTAAACGACAAAAATTTTCAGTTTAATCTAACCAAACATAAACGTGGAAATGCGGCTCAAATTAAGTTTCATGCATGAATCACTGCTTCAACCTGAGCCAGATTCAGCCAAAGCAATTGTTATTCCATTAAAATTTCGAGCATTAATATTAAAAAATTTATATCAAAGAAATCTTTATAAATAACTTTAAAAATTAGATATTTATAATGTATGAAACGTTAATTATATATAATACACCAAGTAACAAGAACTCAATGTAGAAGATAAAGTCAAATAATTTTTCCATCAAAGAATTTGAATATCAGTTTAAATTTACCCGAGCCGGCTTTCTGTTAAAATAACTTAATTATTTTATTAAAAAAATTTAAAAAGTATTAATTAAATAAGAAAAACATGAAAATAATTCATTATCATTATACTTTATATTAATTGATAATATTTAACTGTAGTTTAATTTTGATTAATTAGATTACATGTAGTATTAAAAATTTTTTAAATAAATGAGTATGGAAAGATATTGTAATTCAAGAGAATGATATTTAAATTGTATAATTAATAAAAAAGCATTAAGAAATTTAAAAATATTAGTATAATTAATGATTTTTGAAAATAAAGTTCCGTATAAATTTCAGCCATATATAATAATAAAAAAATGATTTTTTTTAGTCATAAATTACTTAAATTATAAAAGAGAAAAAATATCACAATGATTTTAATATAGAATTTGATAGTAATTGAATGCTTGAATATTGTACATATGTGACAGGGCAAACGAACATTTATTTTCAATTAATTAATGTAAAACCCAAATTAAATTCTTTTCGACTATGAATAACTTTAAAACGACAAAGTATGATAATTACTTATGATGATCAGTTAGAGAAACATTTACGAAAAATTACAAGAATGAGATAATTGTTACCTTGACTCGTACCTAAAAGGCAAATCGCAATAAAATCGTTGAAAGAGTTGTTTAATCATTGCTAATTAGAGAAACAATAACTTGGACGATTAGAACTACCATAATATAGTTTATTTAAGAAGAAACTCTTTCGACATAAAAGTAAAACATTATCGATACATCCTTTTTTGATTAGTTTTAGTCAGGTCCTTTCGCTCATATGCAGAGAAGTCTTAAATATTAATTAGAACTGTTATAAAGGCATATTAAAAATTACTAAACAAAAAAATTTTGAATAAAAAACTAAAAATTCAATGTAGAAAAAAAACTTACATTTATTATGTTATAAATAATATTATTAAGCTATGGAGAATATTGCTATAAATTTAAATTCTTAAGAAATCCATTCCTGAAATGAATCAATTTAAAATTATGATCATCAAAATTAAATAATTTTGACAATATTAAGAGAATTATTTCAGTAAATGGTAATTTGATTTTCATTTTACAAAATATTTATAAATTTAATTTTTTTTGATTTGTAAACATAATATGTTGTAATGGATTTATATGCAAAATAAAGAGAGAACTGAGCATTCACAAAACTTAAAGCAGCATTTTTTAAATGTTTAGAATAGTTCAGATAAAATATGGTTCACAGCAGATATTATTTTAAACCTAGGAATTTTATGCTAAAAGCAACATATAGAATAAAATTTTTATAAAAATTTCAGTGCCTTTGTAAATCTGATTTCTTTCCTATAATTTTAACATAATTGCTAATTATTTGCAAACAATTATTAAATCTCATTCAATTAAATTAAATATGACTAATATAAAAAAAACATATTTTCAGATAAATCTATATGGAATTTATTTACTGAAATTAGTGTCACTGCTAACTTTTTTATGTATTATTTAAATAAATGCAACACAAATGTTAACATTTTAACTTAATATAAATGTAAAGTATGGATAAAACACTGCTTTTATTACTTAAAAAGAAGAGTTAAATTTCAAGTTTTCTAAATGTTTACTTACTTCCTCCAATAAAAATGCCATAATCATAGATTTATAGCAGCTGCTATTCAATAGTAAAATCACTAATGTCAAATCACAGCAAAAAGGAAATAATTACATAAGACATTTAAAACTAACTAATCATTTAACTTAAGCAATAGCAAATTACATCAAATTGATTCAGAATGTTGTCTAGTCCGCGTCAGTACCGTAACAGGTTTTATCTGCCTTTAAAGTGGCACATGAAATTGTTGCACAATATAAAACCTACACAGATATCAACAAAACAACACAAAAAGGGTGGGATTCACTCTTCATAACAGTCAAGGACGACACTGATTGGCGGAAACAAATGCATAAATACAATATAATCTGTAATCGTAAAATTTACACGGCAAATCACAAGTATATTAGCTTTCTTAATTCTAAAAATTATTTAGAACTTACGACCAAGACTTATAGTTTGTACAGCTGCAAAATTAACATTCAAGTCATTATATTATATATCAAACTTTTTAGGTTAACTCCTAATGAGATGCAACTTTATCAGTTTCTAATTATTAATTCATTTTGCTTCATGCCCATATAAAGTAACCTAACCTTTTTAGCTTTAAAAAGGGATTTCACTTAATCGCTACTACTTTGTGTATTTTCATCTGAAATCGTGTAAAAACACCAATATTATATAAACGTGGCAGAAGAAAAATATGAATTCTTATATTTTCTCGTCAACGTTCTTCAAATTTAATTCAGATCAACGATTTTTTAGAATATGATAACCTCATATGTATTCTTTGTCAAAAATTTAATTTAAAAAACATGAAAGGAATAATTAAAATAATGAAAAAATAAGCCAAAAGAAAGTCATTAAGTTTTAAGCATTTTAAAATTAGGTTTTTAGTTTTGGATTTTTTAATGCAAACAATTTTAATAAGATAATTGAAATTCTCATAATTTCTGTTTATAACTTTAGATTGTTATGATCAAGATACATAGAAAAATCAGTTTTTTTTTAAATTCCGTCCACTTCTGATATTTTAGATTGAAAAATTTCCTTATAGTTGAAATATTAAAGAATTTTACATATTTTTCCATAAAAAAATTAAAGAATTCAGTTACTTTAATTTTCAATATGTTTTAATTTGTACTTATTTTAAAAGTATTTAGTCGCTCAAAATTTTTTTTCATAAATTAAAAAATTTATTAACTTTTGCCCATACATTAAATTTTATGAAATCAATTCATCTGTGGACAAAAGAAAAGAATTTATAAAGAATTAATTATGAGCTAATGATTAAAGAGTAAATGAATAAATCATTTTTAATAAAAACTTCATTTTATTTGAATAAAAAATGGAAATATTTTAAAGTATTACCACATAAATTAAGCTATGATATATAATGCATAAGCTGTAGAGATTAAGAGTGTATAATAAATTAAATTAATAATATAACGAATTAATCTTCTGGTTTCTCTGGTGGAGGACCACAAGGCTGAAGCATTCTTTCCATTAAATTAAATTTCACCCTAGCCTTTGATTCATTTTCTGATATAGCAAAAAAATTAAGTAAATCATAATGACCCATATAGGATGCTGAAGAATCTCTATGTTGATTGACAAGCCATTCAAATTTGGTTGTATCAGCATGACCTGTGCCAATATATTTAGACTGAAGATGTTCTAATTGACTGTGAATATTGTATCTGTCTCCCATTTTCAAAACTGTGGAAAAAATTAATCATAATTTAATAAAGTATGAAATTGAATTGAAATCAATAAATTATGAAAATTGGAAAATTTAATTTTCATACTATTGAAACCATAAATTTCATCTCATCATTTCATACACTATAAATAAATACCATCAGATCCAATTATAATGAGTTAAGAACTTTTATTTGTAAATATTATAAAAACTACTATTTTAATAATAATTTAATACTTATTAAATTAAATTTTGATTATGGAAAAGATTTGGGTAACATTTTAATCAAATCCTAAAAGTGCAACTCATATAATTAAATTGAACATTAAAAAATTATATCATATAAATTTACACCATGTATATATCATGTTGCTTTCCTGAGTCATTATTATATTAACAGCAAAAATTTTAAATAATTAAAAATTATTATATTAACAAAAAACACATAAAATTGTGGTAAAATTAAAATTTTTACCACAATTAGAGATATATTTGCTTAATTACATTTGGAAACTTTTAATTTCAATTAATCAAAATTTTAAAAAGCATTTAAATTATTAAATGTCAATTGAAACTGAGATTTTAGTTTCAAAATTTGACCATTTAGATCGCAGATTAATGAAAGAAACATTTGCAAAATATGACAAAAACTTTTCAGATTATATATAATCAAAAAGAATAAAAAAAATATATTTCTAATATGTAAATTATCTTAATTGCATATATTTTTTAATGTTCAAATTAGTGGAGTATTTAACCTTAAAACTCTAAAAATAAGCTTTAATTAATGATTTTTATTCGAAATTTACAAATTCACCTAGACAAGAAAAACTTCAAAGAAACTTTCTCACTCAAACAGAAATTTCTTTCTTAAATAAAATAAATTTATTTTGATCATCGCTAATTACTGAAAATTTCGTAAATTTATTCTTGCCCCGTTACTCTAATACTAATAAATTCTTGCCCCGTTAAAAAATATATTAAATAAAAACTGACATATATTTTTATTGAAAAAATATTATTAATAAAAGGAAATAAAAAAACCTAAGTAATTTGCAATACATTGTTTCTTTTAAATGATATTAATTTCTTTAAGAACTTACTTTGCTTATATATAGCTATTCATAATTTGAGAACACAAAGTTCAGAGTTACCAACCCATAGACGAAATGATGAAAAGCACTTTCTTTTTCGCTACAAAACGATGGAAGGAAAGGCGGAAGATTGTAAATTGGTCACATGATGTTAATTGCAAGAATGAAAATAAATTTTTTATCACATTATTGCTTGAATAATTCGTAATTAATAGAAATTAAATGACAGAAAATTTTAAATCCATATTTGAGTTTTATTCTTATTTTCATGTTGCTTATGGTGCTGAACACTGAAATGATTCTCAGTCTGAAACTCAATGCTTTAAGTCCTCCTGATAGAATTTTTTTAATTATGAAGATCATATTGTTTTAAGTTATTTTGTTCATGCTAAATTTGTGAGAGTTATTCAAACTTTTTTCGGTAACATAATTATTTTTTAATCGACCGACACATTCAACTATACCTCTCTGAATTTGATTTATTTGAAAGCTTATTTGAAATAGGTTTAAACATGTTATTTGAGCAATTCAATGTTTCTCCATTTTCAGTAAGATTGTTGTTTTTTCTTATGCAAGTTTTACCTATGTTTCTTATTCAAAATGAGATGTTAACATTATATAAAACAAAAATGTTACAGGTTTCTCATTCATCTCAGTATTATTATCAAAAATTAGCTATTTTCCAGTATTTTATGATTACGATTAAGTAAAATATAAATTTGAATAGCGTTAAATAAGTGCATGAGTTTAAATTCCTATTTTCTTACAGTGACAAGCTATAAACAGTTAGGTTCACTATTAAACATTTATACATATTTTATAACTAATAAATATCAAAAAATAGTTTCATCTTGCCATAAAATTAACAATACATCCAAAACATAAGTTCCATTACATTTAAGTCATCAAGTATAAGATTATCTTCAACTGCGTTGAATACTATGAATAAATTTACTACATGTAACATTACATGAAAATTTCATAAATAAAATATAATTAAAACAGTTATGAAGTGTGAATCATTTAGTAAAATTAATACCTATACAAAAGACAATAGAAAACTGCATTTTTATTTTTTTGTTGTAATTAAGATTTTA
>JAOWBB010003635.1:0-36312 GCA_028565995.1 Ricinus marginatus | reverse complement strand
TAAAATTTTTTAAAAAAAAATTTAAAAAATTGAATGTGATAGAAAATAAATTTCAAAAATAATTTCACTCACTTTATATTCAATAAGTAATATACATTTTCAAGTTTTGCAGCACCATTAGAATTGAAAAATAATTTGATAAGTCATTAATATTGACAATATAACAAGAAATACATAATTTTAAAGTTTTGTAACATTCAAATTAAAAGATAAAAATGTCAAACTGTTACATAACTTTTCAAAAAATTTATTTGATTCATAACTAAATGAATTATTTTTTGTTACTTCTTTTTGTATGACCATAGATAAATATGAATCAATAACAATGTCAAAATAAAAAATTAATTAAAATTTGAAGAATAATTGTATTGTAACATTTTATTGGAAATAAAGGAAGAATTTTTCAAGAACAAATAATTTATCTCCTATTTAAAAAAATTTTATATAATTAGAGTAGTGTTCTGTGTAAATAGCAGGTACAATTAATTATAGTCACTGTAAATCCAATTGTTTTGAGTTTCCAAATCACGAATTTCCATAATATCTGTTTTCAAACTAAGTTTCATAATTTCTCTCCAAATCTCTTGTCTATGGACTGAATTTTCAATTCCCAGCCTCTTTAATGTGTTTTCATTGATTCTTATTAAAGCACTTCCTGTTATTTCATGCTGTAGAAAATTTTCAGAATACAAATTGTAATAGTCACCACAATGGCGCCTCAGCCATTTCTGTACATCATTTATGGTCCACAAATAAACATATTTTGGTCTATCTGTTTTATTCTACAATAAAAATAAAAATAAATGTCATTAGATACTTATTTTAAATGGAAATTATATATTCTATGCATTATATAAGGGTAAAATTAAAAAGTATTGCAAACAGTAATGAAAGCAGAGTATAGCAAAAAAACTGGAATTTATTAAAGTTAAAAATGAATGGGAGTTCTCAATCTTCATCTTTAATGTATAATAAAAAAATCTACATAGTTGAAATTATAAAAATGAAAACAAAAAAAATTTTAAATTTTAAAATGTTAAAAATTGTTATAAAAATATTTCTTTATGCTTTAAGAGATAAAAATATACATTTTTGAACCTTTAAGAGAGTTAAACTTCATGCATAATTATTAAAATATAAGCAAATTTTAAGCAAAATAATGTGAATAGACCACTAATTCTAATAAAATACTTGTATTTCCTCAGAGTTTAACAATTTAACATTAAATAAAAATAGTCCCCTCAACATCAAAGATGCAAAGATCTTTAGCAATACAAGTTAAAACAAGAAATTCTGACATTTATAAAATGTTGAAAATATGAAATAAGTCACTTAATGTGTAAAATATTTATTGAAAAAGAAATTTTTTGTCCAAGGAATGAAGAATTCTCCTTTTGAAAACTATACTTTCAATTTTAACTAAATTACATATTCAATCTTGGAAGTTGATTAAACATCAGCATCTGGGTCAATAACTGAATTCCTCTCCGGTAAATGATATTTTGAAAATATAAATGATCTTACTTTCAGAGATTTATTTCCCGAAACTATACTTTCCTCGACCATTTCTTTCAATATTAAAATCTTGAAAATAGAAGTGGCTTTAGAAAAATGTTTTGTTTTCTTGTAATTGTGCAAATATTTATATTACCTAGCGCAAATTTCAATATTTTCAATTTCACAGTGATCGAGGGAATCGCCGGCTTAAAAAAGCTAACAGAGCGTTTTCTATTCAGATTTCTTTTTTTGATATATTATTTCGATGAAGTGCATCTTCGACAAAAAATAATGCACTTGGTTTATTTTGTTTTCGTTTTGTAAATGCATCATAGAAATTGCAATGAATATTTTTAAGCCGTGACTAATTGATGTGAAAAAATCTTTTTCCTTTTCTTTTTTTTTTATCGGACTTGACAACCGATAGAGAGTGACGTGGCCGATATTGTTTCTTGTTGCTTTGCGATCTTATTTTCATTTTGGAAATCATTTTATTTCAGTTGATGTATTACATTTCGTTATCTACTCTATTTAATGTACAGATGCGGTGTTTCTCATTTCATTTTGATCTTTATTATTGAGTAGATATTGATGAGTATCTAAGTTTGATTTCATTTGTTTTGTAATAAAGTTTTATACATTCGAGATGAAGATCAAAGCAATAGACCGAATAGCAAATATTGCTTGGTCTCCGCAACCCCATTATCCAATTTACTTGGCTGCCGGAACTGCTGATCAGCCATTTAGCACAGCAGCAACTCTGGAAATATACGAATTGAATCTTAGCGATCCTGGTCATGATATGATCCTGAAAGCATCAGCTCAATGTGAGCACAGATTTCACAAATTGAAATGGGGAATATGTGGTCAATCATCTGGTGTGATTGTTGGAGGTTGCAATGGGGGTGTTATAGAAATTTATAATAGTTCAAAATTTTTGAAGGGAGAAAATGGGTTAATCTCAGAACATAGTAAACACAATGGACCTGTAAAAGCCTTGGATTTTAATTCATTTCAAAATAATTTGTTTGCATCAGGAGCTTCCGAGTCTGAAATTTATATTTGGGATCTAAACAATCCATCAACAGCAATGATGCCTGGATCCAAATCACAACCATTGGAAGATATAACTTCAGTAGCTTGGAACAAGCAAGTTCAGCATATTCTGGCTTCATCATTTCCATCAAAATGTGTTGTATGGGATCTAAGAAAGAATGATCCAATTATTAAATTAACTGATAGTGCTGTAAAAATTAGGTGGAGTGTTGCAGCTTGGAATCCAGATATTGCAACACAATTATGTTTAGGATCTGAAGTAGATCAAAATCCAGTAATTCAGTTGTGGGACTTGAGATTTGCAACTTCACCATTAAAAATATTAGAGAATCATAAACAAGGTATATTATCAATATCTTGGTGTCAACAAGATACTGATATGCTACTCAGTTGTGGTAGAGATAATAAAATTGTGTGCTGGAATCCTAATAGTAGTCTTCCAGGTAAATATTTTTTAAAATTATTTCTTATTGAATAAAATGTTAAAGATGAAAAAAAAAAAAGCTGTTAAATTAATCTTTATATAATTGTTTTTATGCTTATTTGTTTAAATAATAGAATTATAGACTACTCAATATTAAGTCAGTTTCTAAATTTTCCTTGTAAAAGAAGAAAAATTTAAAATGAAAGATTATGAATGTTACTTAATTAACAACATATAAAACTTTTAAGATTTCTTCTATTTCCTTTTGTTTGAATATCTTATATTGGAAAATTCAGTTAATATGACTATTAAAATAACTATTGAATGTCAAATGGTTAACTTTTAAATATAACCTTAAAAGTTACAAGATCTTAGGAAATAACTTTTAATATTTTTGAAAAAAATTTTTTTTAAATAATGCTTAAGGTGCTGAAACAATCTGTGAAATAGTTTCATCAGAACAATGGAATTTTGATGTTTCTTGGTGCCCCAGGAACCCAGCTCTCTTTGCTTGCAGTAGCTTTGATGGACAAGTTGGCATTTATTCTCTTGTTGGTGGACCACAACAAATTCAAACTAGTAATAAAATTGCTGATTCATTTCCTGGTATGGAATTATATACTCAAGCACCAGTGCCACAAGCTCACTTGGTTCCTATTGAATTAAAGAAAGCTCCAAAATGGTTAAAAAGACCAATAAAAGCTACATTTGGGGTTAGTTTAATTTGATTTTACATTATTCTGCAAATGCAAGAAGTTGAACATAGATATTTTAAATTATAGAATTATTTTTAAGAGAGAATTATCAATTTGTTAATGGATAAAAATAAATAATTATAATAGAATTGTTTCTTATATAATTTTTGTGAGATAAAATTAATGTTTGTGCTATTCTTACAAATTAAATTGATGTAAATATCTGAGTTTATAAACAATAGAAAGTATATGTAAATGTTTTTAATTTTTACAAATATTTGTATTTTTCTGTTATTTTCTATGTTTTAAGGTAGACTTTAAATATGATTTGTCAAATAGTAAAATAATTGTTAAATAGCGATATATGTTAGAGAGAAATTATGTTTTTTTAAATTAAATATGAAATATATAATACTTTTGTACAAATCCAAGTTCTGTAAAAGTTCAAGGTTTTATCATTGACAACTAAAATGTAATGTTCTAAATGAAATGTTTACATATGTTTATAAAATTAATTACTATTTTCAGTTTGGGGGAAAATTGGTGACGATCGAAAATATCAGTATCGCAAACAATGAGACACCTCCGTCGAGGAGAGTATATATTAGCCAAGTAATTACAGAGCAAGAGTTAGTTTCTCGTTCTGTTAACCTAGAACTGGCATTGCAGAATGGGCAGTACGCAGAGTTTTGTCAGTCGAAAATAGCTGCAATTAACAACGTGGACCATAAAAACCTTTGGCAATTTATAGCTGCTAATTTTAATTCTTCTCCTAGGCTTCAGTTTTTAAATTTACTCGGGTTTAATGGAGAAGAATTAAACGAAAAATTAATTAACATTATCAATAAAAACTGTAATCTTAACGATGAAGTCCAAGAAATTAATGACAGGATATCAAAATTGGGAAAAAATGTAAGTAATTAAATTTTTTAGTGTCGTTGTACTTTCAAAATATGTTCGAGCTTTTTTTAGTTGCATGGATTGTGTTATCTTTTGTATTTCTGTGCTTTTGTTTCGATGGGGCTAAGTTTTTTTAAAAAGCTGGATTGTTAGAATTTGTTAAATAATTCATTGTTGGTATATATTTTCTTCGTAAAAGGTGATAATTAATCGATTAAAATTCTAGTTTGTGTCTATCTTATTTTTCATTAATAATCGTTTTGCATGGACTGCTGATTTATATGTAAGAAAATCCATTTCACATGAAAATTTAAACAGATTTCATTTGTTTATCAGTTTTACTTTCTTGGGATATTGCTGATTGCAACTAAATGTATTCCAATATAATGTATATGTTTTACTTTTGAACGTGTCTATGTTTTTATGTGAATTAATTTAAGATGATAACGTTAAGAATTTAAGCGATATATTGAATTAATTACTGTATTACATTTTCGCTTTATAAATCTTCGTAATATGACACGTTTAATGTTTGAATTTTAAAATGTGATTTTAATATTTTATTTATTACTGCTTAAAATCATGCATAAGGAATGATTAACAGGAAAATTGGTATTTTTTATTTAAAATCGGAAATTTTTAAAAATCAGAATTTAATTTTTCGTCAATAAATTCCAATTGTTTAAGAGTAATTTTTTATTTTCATTTGATGTTCATATTGATTTTGAACCACTTTTTTAAGATTAACTATTCTAAAAGCCAATTAAAATGCTTCCATTTTTTTGTCTGTGTTCTGCCTATGATGTATACTTTTGAAGGTTTTCTAACTCAAGTTGATCTGTTTAATACTTGCTTCATTAGTGGTGACCATGCTTACGGATTTCAGACATTGAATTGCTTTTTCTCTAATGCTTTTTGTAGACCGATTCTGAAAGTGAATTGGAAGGATACGATGAATTTTTGTATCACCAAACTTCGTTAGTGGTAAGTAATTTTTTCGTCTTGAAATCTCATTGTCGATGAACGATTAACATTTTTCAAATCCTTTATTGTTCTTCTCATAATTTTTGTCGTTCTTTGTGATATTTTTAACAACGCTCCTTCATATTATAAGAATTTAAGAGATTTAATAGGTATTTTAAAATATTGAAATGTGTATTGATTTAAAATTTTAGGATAGAGATAGTAGCGACATAAATAATTCTTCTGATTTTGATGTTTCCCTTTCATCAAGTAGCTGCACAAAACATTTTAAAATTTCTATTGGAGATGATCTGGATGGATTAATTGTTCAAGCAATTTTGCTGGGAAACATAGAAGCGGCTGTAGAATTGTGTATGCAGAATAATCGAATGGCCGACGCAGTCATATTAGCTATAACCGGGGGCAGCGAGTTGTTGGCGAAAACGCAGTTTAAATATTTTCAGGTTAATTTTTTCTATTAATCTTATTTCAAATGTTCTGTTACCGTAAACAAAGAAGCCTTCAATTTTACACCATTAGCTATTTTTCATTTCTTTTCAAAAGTCACATAAATGACCATATTTAATATTAAAATCTTGTTCTTGATATCGTGAATTACATTACCATAACTTGAAATTTTATTTCAATTATTGAAATATTCTTTGACTAATTTTTTTTGTGATTTTTCTACATCAAAATCTTTTAATTTAAATAGGAATTTTCGAATTTTTGGATTAAAGGTTTCATTGACTATTAGAAGAGCCAAAAATTTACTATATTAAGACTAAACTAATTTAATATATAAATTTTCGTTTGTTTTATATTAATAAATAATTCTATTCATTATGAATTAAGACAATAAACCCATTATTATGCCTCTTTATAATTTACGAATATTAAAGTCCCACGAGTATAAAGTTATTAAATCTAAGTAACAAGTGATGTGAGAAAAAAAGTTAAATTTTTATTTTAATTTATAAGTTTTATAGTGATTTTATTTTTATTTCTTAATAATTTAAATGAGTTTAATACCTTTTACAGCAAAACAACAGCTCTTTATCAACATTAATTTCTGCTGTTGTAACTGAAGATTGGTCCCACGTTATTCGGAATTGTGATATAGAGAATTGGAAAGAGGCATTGGCAGCAGCTATTTCTCATACAAATGATAAAGAGTTTCCTATATTATGCGAATTACTTGGAGAAAGATTAGAAAATGAAAAAAATGGATCCTTCTCGAAGAATGCCCAACTCTGTTACATTTGTGCCGGTAATTTGGAAAAAATTGTTGCATCCTGGCAAAAATCAAATATAAGGGAATCTTCTCCGAAAAATTTACAGGTGACTTAATTATTTGAGCTACGATCTATGAATTTCATTATAACTGAAAATTATTTGCTTTTATCTATATTAAGAAAATATTAATGGCAAATAATGAGCATGAAATATGTTAACTGATACAAGTGCTTCAAATAGTTAATGCACATTTCAATACAATGTTCCGATGACTAATTTTGTAATAGATTAAATTAAACACAATATATTTGTTGTGTTGTAATATAGATGAAATATTTGAGATAAATATATCTCTGTTAGTTACATAATTTTTTTGTGTTAAATATTACATTAATATGTTGTGAATTTGATTATTGAATGCGAGCGTATTCACATTTCTCTAACTTTGCATTTTCGGTCTTCATCAGTGGTTTTCTGATAAATTTTTTGCCAGTGATCTATCATTAATAGAGTGATAGTTTTGTTGCATCTTCTACTATTAGTAAATAGATATTGTAATTTTTTTAAAAATTAAATCTATTTCTTAATATTTTTTCGTAACATATTTTGACGTTTTAGATGAATCTGTTTTTTATTTTATCTTTTATTATCTGAATTTTTTAAAATAATATATCGTTTTTTAAAAATCACTAATGATATTTAATTGAAGACAGACGACCAAGAATTAGGTTATCTATAAATAAATTTTGAAATATTTTTTTAATAAGTTAGTTTAAAATCAATTTTTTCTTATTCATTCCTAAATTGGTTTATTTATATATATATTCTTAAGGGGCTCCAATTAAATTATTTATTACCAATTAAATTGTAAACAAAGTACATACAGGTACATGCTAAAATTTATAATTTTATAAGTAAAAATATAATTCAACCTGAACTAATAATATTTTTATTTTGAATGACTGATAAAAAACGCATTCAATAGACTTAATTTTTTCAGGAATTGGTGGAATTAATAATGATTTTGAAAAAAGCTATGGAACTCCAAGGCAAACAAATAGAAATTTCAAATCGTCTAGCAGATTTATTGTCGAAGTATGCTGCAGTCTTAGCTTCTCAGGGAAGTTTAGAAGCAGCTATTTCTTACCTAGGTACTTCAAATGATCCTCAAATTGCCGAGCTACGAGAAAGACTTACTTATTCAGCTGGTAAAACTCATAGGGTGAGCGAAATTTTTTTCATGTTAAATAATAAAGCAATGTTATAATAACTAATTGGCTATATAGTCATTATTAATTTATTACAAGAATTTTGCTGGAGCTATTATGAGATTATCATTTTGTATCAGTTGATTGATCACAAATAGGATTATAACGCGGATTTAGGAATTACAAAAGGGAAACCACCGCATATGTGGATATAGTCGATGATTCCCTTAATCTATTATTTCTATAACATATTTATTATAATCTAGTTCAGTCCACTGGTAACTAACTGAATCTAAACTGTGATCATGTATGTTTTGATGAAAGACGTATCAAATTTTATGCTGTATCTAGTACATTTGTCATTGATTTCAATCCTTAGCATATAAATGTTTGATATTGCACTAATTATAACTTATTATATATTGGTGAGTTTTATATATTGTACATCTTCAGTTCATATAAATGAAATATCTTTAGCTAGGAAAGAAGGAGGAAAATTAGTGAAAATTTACATTATAATACAATCACTATATGAAAAATATTTTTTATATAATTATTATCATTTTATAAGGAAACAGATATTTTACTTTTAATATATTATGAAGATTAAATACTCAAAAAAATCCTTATTTAACCTTTTTAATAAAAAACTTTTTTCTTTTACTTGGTCATTTAATACCAAGAATGTAACTTAGGGGTTCGTTCGCAGCTATCTGAAATAAAAAAATTTCTGAAAGATACTTTTATCGTTTTCATTAAATATATTTGAACCTTTTAATAATTTTATTATGTTTTTGCTTTAGCAAAATATATCAAATCAGATGACACATTTGTCAGGCCAATTATCTACTCAACGAACCAGAACATTGTCATCCGGATACTACCAAACTCAAAAAAAGCAAGAAGAAATTGTCAACAATCCGCAAGTTCCCCAGACGGGCTTTAATTTGAATCCAATCCAAATCAATCAAACTTCGGGGCATACTTATCAGTCGGTTACGTCCTCTGCGCCGCTTCCTGTTCCATTGCCCCAGTCAGTGCCTCCTCCGCTTTCTAGGGCATATCCCGGTCAAAATTCAGGATCAGTCTCAGGTTTATATACTTTTTTCTTGTATTTTTTTTCAAGTTTCCCGTTTCAGGGACTTAAGTGAATAGAATAATGTATCTCAATACAAAAGAATATAGCCCGAAAAATACGTTATAAGAGAAACCAAGATTAGATCCTTGCTCATGCCCAATTTGATGGGCACAAATATTTTTAGCATTTTTTATTGATGTCCATACTAGACAGGTTCTGTAAGACTATAACGTATGCTAACGATCAAACACCTAGAATGTAGCTTACAATTCTACAATAAGTTGCTTGGATTTTCTATAAATTTTTCTGAATTCATTTCAATTTTTTTCAGGAGTCATGTCGCGAACAAAGCATGTACTGGATCCCTCTGTTCAGTCATCGATTCCTCGTCCTTTATCCACTCCTCATTTCTATAATCAAAACCAGTTTCAAACTACCCCATATTCTCAGCCAGTTCAATCCAGTAATTTTAATGTTAATCCATCCGGCTATCCTCCAGATGTATTTAATTCTTCTACTAATGCAACACTTCCGCAAGTTTGCGCACCGAAACCAGCAACTCCTGTTCAGGCTCCCGGATGGAATGATCCACCAATCTTGGAGGCTTCAAAGACCACGGTAATTTCTGTTTAGAATTATTTATATCATTCTTTATTACTTTAGAATTTAAAATTATATTTTCAAATATTTATCTTATTCATTTTCCCTTTTTAGCTGCGACCCATGGACTATCATCATGTAAGTCCTCTTATTTTGTAATGAAATTACATGAGGAGTAGGAAAACTTATTTATGGCACATCTAAACATCTTTTTACGCGAAAGATACATTTTTAAAACTTTGTGTAAAAAAATTAGTAACTATACAAACGATAGGATTATTTTTTAAAAGTGACAATTATGGGCAAAATAAAAAATGGTCATTTTAAATTGGTTAATATTGTAAGATTTTTATTTATATTCGTGGAGAACTCATGTGATAAATCCTATAACCATAAAAATTTATTCCTTACAATTGTATGCTAAGAATTTTATTGAAAAGCTTTGCTCTTCACTATCGGTCTTACACAATGAACAAGAGAGCTTTCATTTTCGTGAGATTATAGTATTATTGGAATTATCATAGAAATTCCATGGAACTCAGTTCTGTTTATGTCATCACTGATAACATAAGTTTTAACAATATTATCTATAAGACCTTTTTTAACATTCATAGCAACAGTATGCCTTAATAAATAGTTATGTTTTTGCTTCTCTATGCGCAGTTGTGCAATTTCAGGAATTTCAAATTTTTCATAATTAAAATAAGAATAGAATTCGACTTAACATTCACGATTTCCTTGAACAACGGTTTTTTTATTAGAAAAATTAGAATTTTAGATTGATCGCTTAAAAATAAATAAAATTTGCATTAAAAATTTTTTTCTATTCCGAATTTCCATAAAAAATTTGTGTAAAACGATGTTTAGATATATTTCGGAAATAATCACCTACATGGAATTAATTGATGCATCGAGAACTCTTCTATCCAATCCATATTTATGAATTTTATTTTGGTGAAAGAATTCTTTTGAATTCTCATTACATATTTAAAGGCAAAATGCCTCAGTGTATTTTTTACTTCCATTTATGATCGATCTATTATGGCATTTTTAAGATTTTAATTTTATCTTTAGCCTAAAGAGGAATATCGAAATATGTCGGCAGAACACGCTGGCACAAGAAAATGGAAATCTGTGATGAACCAAACTCAGTCTCAGGTATCAAGGAATGGATGGATTGATTATTCACAGTAACTCCTGAATGAGTTGATGAGCGTGTTTTCTCCCATTCCGATCTTCCAGTAATTAATTACTTTTCCAATATATATATATATATATGTAAATATATATAAATATATATATTTTCCTTTTATCATTAAACTGAAAAGGGTTTCAACTGATCGAGAACTTAATCATAAACCCTATTCAGAACATTATCTGATGTGTTTATAAATGTCTCATAATTTTTTAAAGCCTAATAAATTGAAACTTTTTCTTAATTTAGGACTGCGACTAAGAAAGTTATTAAAATTTCTATAATTAAACATTATAAAGTCAAACTATTGACGAGAAATGAGAGTTTTAAATTCTCATTTTAAAATATTATGGTCATTGGAATAAAAATTTAAATAATTAGAATTTTGATTTTTTTATTATCAATATTTTTTTGATGTCATCGTAAAAATAGAAAATTTAAAATCATTTTCCAAAAGGATACTAATTTCTGAATTTATAATAAAGCTACACATTCATATCATATATGTAAACATATAGTTTCGATCTTCAAACATCATGATCATATTAGTATTTTTAATTAATTTACAACCTTGTTTATGTTTCGATTTTATCTTCCCATGCAGATTTTCAGTACGTTGCATGAATTTCAGTTTTTTAGTTTTTTTAAATCATTATATTAGACCGTAATTTTTTTTTTATATTCATTAAAGTTGAACCTCTCAAAGCATTTCTAAAATACGAAGACATTGTTTTAATCGTAGTAATTATCATTGATTATAAATCATTACGATTTTCTTTAAAACATTACAGCAACCGAAACAGGAGTTCGTTCATCAGACTCCAATCACCCATCCTTTAATGGGTAATAATGTAATTGATGGTGCGCAGGAAGTCAATGGACAAAGTGGTGATTATTACCAACATCAGACTCAACCTTTGCAGCAGCAGCAACAATATCAATTTCAGACACTGTCACATCAGCAATACGGTTTCCAAATATTTCAACCGTCGGCAGTTCAAAATCAAATTTCACCAAATTTTCAAACTGATAATGTAACAGGCAAGCAGTTACGGCCAAAGCCCGAGAAAAAGGCGATACCAGAAGAGCATATCATTCTTCAAACTGTATTTGACGATCTGCGTAGTAAATGCCTGATGGCTGCTAACAATCCAGTAAGTCATTTGTATCGTTTTATGTTGCAGTTTAAATACCTATAAACAAATAATTCTGAAACTCAAATTTAGTCTTTTCTTTCAATATATTTAAAAAGTGAAAAACAAAAAATTTAATATCATGGTTAATTCGACAAAATAATGTATTAAATTTAATATATTCTAAAGCTAGGTTAATTTTTGAAATTTATTCAAAATTCATATTGATTTGTTTATATCATTTAGTTGAATACCGAAAACTTTTTTTTACCTAAATTAATATTAATTTCCTAAATGAATAAATCATTTAACTTAAAGCGTGAGCTATCGTGCAAGAACAGTATTTTTCTTTAATATTCGTCGACCACTTCATTTTTAGGTCGTGAAGACTAATTAAATATCACGTTATTGAAAATAGTACCAATATTTCTTATATTGAAATGTTGAATGTTTAAAAAGCAAAATATTTTTTGTTTATATTTCAGTTGAAAAGTCAAATTTTTCGAAATATAATTATGCAAATAATCGACATTTCTCTTTCAGCAATCGAAGAAGAAACTGGAAGAAGTTTCGAAAAAATTAGACGTTCTGTATGATAATTTAAGGGAAGGCACATTGTCGAGTAATACGCTCCAGGGCCTCCATCTTATGATTCAACATGTACAAGCAGGAAATTATACAAACGGACTTATGTTGCACACACAATTAGCATCGGGACCAGATTTTTCCCAAATAGCCAGTTTCATGCCTGGTATTAAGGTTCTACTTCAGTCTGCTTTACAGTTGGAGGTTTACCTTTAATACTAGTAAAAAGATTTGTTTTTTTATTTTTTTTTAAACATTTAAGAAAAATGTATATATTTATAAAATATATACATATAAATATTTATCTGCAGTAAAAAAAAATCGTTGGGTAGTGTTTTTTTTTTAAACTGTAATACGATCTACATCATTCAGAAATGTCGTAGGATATCTTAAAATATTTTACAGATAAATTTTTTTTCTTCTCAAAACTTAAAATAAACGCGAAACAGGGTTTTGTCAACAATTTGTTACCTCTATTTTGGACAGTCGAAAATCATTTTGCGATCATTTATTCAGAACGCGATACCAAAGATTTTGAAATTTTTCGTTATCCACCGATGGAGTTTTACAAGTTTAAGATTTGTTTTAAAAAAATGGTCATACAAAAAATTTAACATATTTTTTACGAAGTGGCGTAATATCCCGTCGCTTTAAGCGTAGGGCGTAGGTTAATCCCCACTTACGTTATAAGCAAATTACATAAAATTTTGGTATTGCTTTAGGAATGAGGAATAATGCAAGATTGGAATTTAACTTATTAATTTAAGTGCTTAAGTTTAAGGACTGATACTGAATAATTGAGAAGTCAATGAAATTAGTTGATCTTAAAATCAGTATCGATAATGATCGTCATTTCGTTATGTGCGACAAGTTAAGTGCTCATTTTCAGCTTTTATCGAGTAACCGGAATATGCGGAAGTGGAAATTTTGTTTTCGGGATGTTTCTTACTCAGTTAAATCTAAAATGTCCCTAATTGAAGTGTTTAACCAACAATTCTAATTTTGTTATTAAAATTAAATCAACGCTAAAATTTTAAATGTAATGTAGATTTAACTTTTTAAAAATATTAAACTTTTTATTGTAAAGAATGCTATATTGAAATATTATATTATTCTTCAAAATGTCCAGTTTTTTCTTTGGATTTTATCGTGAGAAGTTTTCATTCCTAAAAGAATCCCTAAAATTTGGACGCCTGTATTATTCTGTTGTTACTACTTTTATATTAAGTCTTTTATGTTTGCTTTTAAACATTTCAGAGCGTTTTTGAGGATATTTATTTTTATCGAATGTTAAAAATTTCATGAATGAATGAGAGATTTATTTTTGTATTCGTGTAACAAGAGGAAAGGGTGGAAATCCGAACCGTGAACAATCTAAACGCGAGAGTTAAAGGGGAAAAAAAAAATCTTTTTTTTGTAAATAAATTTTTTCGCATTCACATTTTGAATTTGCCTTTTTCTAATTACAATTTTAGTTTAATTTATGAATATATTTTATTTTAAATTTGATGCACAAGGCTTGGAGTTTGAATCTTTTAATCAATTTCCCGTTTCATTGCCTGCGACTGAATTTTCAGCTATTCTAAATGTATAGGTTAAGAACTGTTTCAAAAATTAATTAAATATTAAATTAAAAACCGAGTTTTTGAATTTTTCTTTTCGTTTAACGAACTTTCAGAATGCGATTAATGTTAAAAACTTTTGCTTTTTGAAATTCGCGGCCAAAAGGATGTTGACTCGACTCGTTCCAGGAGGTACAATCCCATCGTGTGATATGAATTTTGGACAAGAATCACTATACGATATTTAATTTCGATGTCAAGATATATATATATATTTTTTTTCCAAAGCAGAGGCAAACATTTTCGCACCGAAATGCGAAATTTTGAACCACCGGAAAATGAGTTGCGAAATGCCTTGGCATATTCTGATTATTATTCTGAAAAGGTAACGGGAAAGGAGGAGGTGTGCTGCTGCCGCGGGCGCCAGAGGCTTCGGATGGGAATGATCTCCCGGTCTCTCTCACGACAGCGTCGGCATTTGACGATGATGGGACAGAAACAAGAAAAAAGGTTTGCCTTCCTCGGTTCAATTAACTCCAATTTTGAAGTTTCTTTGAGGTTCGACGCCTCGATTAACCGGAAAAGCACTTTGGGGAAAAGGAAGATATTTTGATTGTTCCCAAGTGCCGCTTAAGTAAAGGGAAGAAATTGCGGGGCGGTCCTTATGAGGGATCGAAATTTATCTGAAAAAAAAAAAAAAGCTGTTGTTACTTATTATTTGGCGAACTTGGGATGCGCACATTCACGAAACATTTAGTCAGCAGTGGAAGCGACGGAGTGCATTGCACACCAACGGCGGGGCAGCAAATTCAACTGGCTCGAAGTGAAACCGATCTTGGACTGTCGAAGAAACGCTGCGGTATCCAACGATCTTAGTTTCGCGTTTTTCTGCTTCCGCAGCGGAAATCGCTAGTCCCCCTCGCACCCCGGAAACCGGGAACCTCGGTAGAGAGGATATTGATTGTCGCCCTGGAGGGACTCTAAATCAAGCGCCAAGGCAATTCCCAGCTTTAACCGGTTTCCGTCACCGTCGAAGGATTCTCGCGTTCAACGTGGACGATCAAGTTTTCCTACCTTTCATTTCCTTTGGCAGTGCCTTCTCTCGCAACTTTCCTCATTTTCTGTCGCCGTTTTGCTGCCGGCCAGTTTCGACGATTCGCTCGTTTCCCGCGGACGGCGAACCACTCCGGGCCATCTGAATGCGTCTGCCTGTTCGCCCTCTGTGGCTCGATCCTCGTAACAAGTTTCGCCAAAATGAAGCCGACGCGGGTCCGCAGGAGGTGAATTAAGCTCCGGGGAGCCATTAAACGGAAAATGCAATGCGCTGAAAGTGTCGTTTCTATTTTTTAATAAGTTGTTCCGGTATTTCGGCGCCCGCTTTTCCCCTTCGAGCCCTCGTCTTCCTCGCTTCGGTCGATGGGATTTTACAGGGCAGAAGCAAATGGGAAGAATCCGAAAGTTTTTGCCGTGGCACGAAGCGCGTTCCGACGAGAAAATTTCGCGGTTCCGCTTCTCGTTCGCCATTTCAAAAGCTCGCTGGCGTCGGGAAATTCTTTGCTGCTTACCGAAATCGCTCCGGCAGCTGCAGCTCGCGGATCGGGGCAGCCGCTTACCGAAATCTGATGCCTCGCATTATCCAAACGATGATCGCAAATGAAAAAAAATTAATTTTATAAAAGCTCTCGATTTTTTCTTAAATATTTGTGAAAATAATCACGTTTGTTCTCTTATTGCAGTGTTAAAGGCACTTAAACGTCCTAATCCAGTGTTAAAGGCAAAAACCCTTTAATTTTTTTCCCCCCTCTCCAGGAGGAGTGCGTGAGGAATCGCGGAAACTTTGGGAGCTCCAAAATCGACTTGAAGATGGGAAAAGACTAAGAATTCTGCATTTGATTTTCTACAAGGATGAAATTTTGTTTTGATTCTGCACTTGAAAAGTTAAATGATGAAACCTTCATTTTGGTCGAGGAGCCGCCAGGCCAAGAAAAAACCTGAAAAAAAATTTCCCGACCAGAAGGATGCAGAACTGTGCTACTTCCCTTTCCCGTCATCTTGCAGTGCTGACTTCGGACGTTGCCCAGAATGCCAGCTGAAGAACGAGGGAAACTTTTCTTTTTTTTTTTTTAATGCCAAAAGAATGTGAAACGTGGAAAACCTGTTTGGTTCCGAAGCAGTTTTAGGTCGGTGGTTGCGGGTATTTGGCCACAGCCGGTTTTTTTAAAAAAAAGTCGAAAGTTTTGTTGACAATTCTAATTTCACGATATTTACGATTTTCTGTTCATTTCGGTAAATTTTTTCGGAAATTTGAGTTTTTTCTAATTTTTTCCCCCCCGTTTCCAGCCGGAAGAAAGGTTTCTGATAGTTGTAATTGCTCCTATTTCGGTTCGATGCGGAACGACATTTCTAAATGACTCGCTCTGCATTTCTGTCGGAGTTACCTTTATGAACGGTTCGTAAAGGGATTCGTGAACGGGAAAAACAAACGTTTCCACGAGCACCGAGAAACACTTCCATGGATTTGCAAGCGGTTGAGAGACCGAGCAAAACTGTTAGCAATGAGCGGCAAGGGTGAAGATTACTACAAGCTGGTGGCTGCCAAACTCTCGGCTTTGCTGGCAATCGGGATCCTGTCCTTTGTCTGCGGCGTTTTGCCATATTATCTGTTTCGAACTTGCAAAAATCGCTTCCCGGCATCCAAAATTCACAAGACGACCTCCAGCATAATCTGCTTCAGCGGCGGCACTCTCCTTGGAGTCACCTTCCTGCACCTGATGCCGGAAGTCCGGGAAAAGATCGTCCACCTCCAGAAAAGGGAAAGAAGTCTGATGTTTCCGGAGAGTCTTCCCCTAAGCGATATTATCGCCATGTCGGGTTTCTTCGGCGTGTACGTGGTGGACGAATTTATGCACCTTTGCGTGGAATGGTATTCATATAGGATGCGCGAGGCACCGAAGCAGACGAAGGACTTCCAAGATCCGAAGCTCGAAAGGGATAAGAGATCCGTGAAGATCTGCTCTCAGCTGCCGCACGAAGTCAGCGCGTTCTCCCTGGACAAGCACGAGAACAGCAAGCATCAGATGTTCATATCGAGGAGAAGCAACTACCACGCGAACCCGATCACGACCTGCGTTTGCCAGACGCTGAAGGAAAAGCTCTGCGAACAGGTCGAAGACAAGGAATTGGTGTCTACGTCTTTTCAGTCGTCGCCGGCGGCGGCGAAGAAGCCGAAGAACGTGAATTCGGCCGCACCGGAAACGATGCTGGATCCTCCGGCGCACGTCAAAATCCAGAGCTTGCCCCACATTTCCGGCATAATCACCATCGCTGCGCTTTCCTTCCACGACCTGTTCGAAGGAATGGCGGTCGGAGTGGAAGCTCACCTCTCCTCCATTCTGTTCCTTTACCTGTCGATAGCCTCTCACAAATATGCGATAGCCTTCTGCATCGGTATGGATCTCGTGCTGACGGGGTCGCGACTTAAGATGATCGTTCTTTCCATGATGACGTTCAGCATAGTGTCGCCCATCGGCGTCGTGGTTGGCATGATGGTCGTCGGTCAGGGAAATCCAGATTCTTCCTACGACATCGACACTCCCATCTCGGTGCTGCTTCAGGGCATCGCCGGCGGCACGCTTATATATATCGTGTGTTTCGAAGTGCTCCAAAGAGAAGGAACCGACACGCACACCAAAGGGATACAAAATGTTGCTTTTGTCATCTTTGGTTTTCTTGTCAGTTTGGGCTTTAAAGTGGTGCTGGGTCACTCTCATTCCCAATAGAAATTCCCCTAAAAGCGATTTCAGTGCGAATTTCCAGGATCGTTCGAGGAACTAATCTCTAATCGTATGTTACAGTAGAATGAAAACGCGTAATGGACTCCCGTTCTGTACTCGGTGCTGCAACTGCGGTTACCAGCGTTACCAAATTTTAAAATACCAAGCAGTAAAACTAATATAACATTATTTCCATTTAGCAATATCTTTCTTCGACAGGAGTATTCTCAGCGGGTTATCCGTCATTTCTTTTGGTTGCCTAAACCGCGCATCGCGGAGGCGGCGATAGATTTTGATTTTGAGCTTTCCCATAAGAGCCTGGCACTCGGTGCTTTCCATGAGGCCGAACAGAAACTTCGAGTTGTCGCCGAGGATAATTTTATTTCTGAGAGCTCGGAAACATGGTTGATTTGGATTTATCTCACGGGATCTCGTTAAGCACAGATCCGATGACTTTTTCGCTCTGACGAAGCTTAATTGAATGTATGAAAAAAGAAAGAAATTTCTAGATTAAAAGAGTGAAATGGATAAAGTGTTAAGAAACGGTGCGATGGATATTAGAAGACTATAGCGAACTATAAATTACGTTTCGAAGGCTGTATTTTACCTTTCTCTCCTTCGCTTCCTCCACTTCTACCTGGGATTTATTTTAACTGCTTTCTTTATGTGCTTTCCAGTGGAAAAACCATCTTCCTTACCCCTTGTCCCTCTGCTTTGAAGCTGGAATAAAGCTTCCAATAAGCTGTGGTCCTTTTTTTTTTTTTTTTTTTTTTTTCTTCCCAGACCGCTTTTACTACTGTCTTTTCGAGGTTGTACAAAATCAAGCATAAGAATTTTTTACTTTGAAAATGTCAAAAGTCTTCTTCTTTCTCTCTTTCCGAAAACCTTTTCCCCGGCAAATCTTCCGCACGGCAATTCCAGTCGTAAAAAAGTGGATTTCGGCATGGCGGAGCCTTCGATTATGGGAGAACTTTTAATAAAACAAGTTTCCGGGCTATTAATTCGCCCGGTCCTTCTCCTTCACGTCCCGGTTCGAAGCTCCGGACCGGCGCAGAATTTTTCGCGTTTTGATTTTCGGTCCGTGCGCTCCTCCCGGGACGGGTTCGACTCGGAGGAGGTTCCCGCTTCGCATGCCGAACGAGCAGGAATTTGCCGTCTCTCGATCTTTTACGGGGGAAATTCAGACGCCGCCACGCGAGAGTTTTCCCGGCGGATCAAAAGGTAAAGACCGAGGAAAGGGTGAAAAATAGGGATGGGGAGAGAAAGAGCGATGTAACGAGGTATCCGCCGTAAATTACACATGCTGCAGGCCCGAACGAGACGAGAATGCGAACCATTTCGACCCTTGCCGGCCATGCTTTTAGCCGAGGCTCGTCAGCTTCCCGAAGCGCTCCTTCAGGAGGACCGAAGCCGCGCTCCCCGAGGACATAAATCAAACGTCGGGGAATTAACCGGATTGTGATTTTAACGTGCTTTTTGATTATTCTCGCGATGGAGGGCTTCGATTGCGAGAGAACGAGGGTAAAATGGCGATGTCGGAAGACAAAAACGGGGCCCGATCGGTCGGCTCCATGCAGCGGAACGGTTTCGTCCACGTAGACGTTATTGCTCAAATTGGCTTTCGCACCCTCGCAGTAAATCATACGCAAGGGGGGGATGGAACCACCCCACCGGAGGCAGCGACCCTCCGGCTTCTCTTTTTCATCGTGTGCCGAAAGAATGCGCTGAAAACTGTCTGTTATCCTACATAATACCCTCGATAATGCGTCTGCTTTCTGGTTGATTTCCTCCGAAAAGGTTAAATCTGGAAAACGAGGCTCTCCCTTTCCCCGTCTTTTTGAGACTGGAAAAAGGAAAAAAAAGGAAATATCCTCCGTGGATTGAAATATCAGTTTTCTGTGCCGTCCTGCGCTCCGGGGAGCCTTTTGTGCGCCGCCTTTTCTACGTTCGAACCTTTTAATTAAAATGCATCACGCACTTGTCTCTTCTTCCTTGCGTAGGGCCCCGCCACGCGAAGGGAGAATTCAGTCCTCGAACCTTTTTCCAATCCAATCATCGGCTCATCGATGGCCTCCGCAATCCTTGCTAAAACGCGATCCAAAATCCCGTCCGCCTGACGAGAGGGGTGCGCATCATCCAATTAAGGAAGGGATGGCGGAATCGCAAAAATTTGGACGACTCCGCCGCGAAAATTGCTCCGAAAGCCGGAGGTGCTTAAAGCAGCGCGATGGCTCCGATCGTCGCGGCGCACGTTCTCGGATCCGGGATTCATCCGGGTCGCCGGGAAGCGCACCGAATTCAGTTTCCGCCCCGCAGTTTGCCTCGGAACTGCATCCGCCCAAAAATGTCGCCGATGGCCGAAAACGAAAAGCGAGGTGCCCCGATTTCGCGTGGGCTTTCCGACGCTGAGCGCCGTCGCTAATTTCCAAAAACGGGAACGGGGGAGTGCCTTCAGCGGCGACGGGCGTCGCGGTTCGTCCGGGGCACCCGATCCGAAGTCGGGCGCAGAACGCTATTTTCATTCCTCTTGGAGGAGTGCAATTTATTGCTATTTACTTCCGGGGGCGGGAAGTCAATCAGCTTTTCCGCGGGAGCCTCGATTTTTAATTTTGCAGATCATTGACCAAAAAATGCGACAGCGTCGACGTTTTCATGTGAACATTCCGGATCCGGGGGAATTCAAAATTTTTGCCGAAAGAAAAAAAAAAAAAATATGCGCCCGTGACTTACATTTACATGACATATTACAGCTGGCTACCGCCACAAGGTGGGACTGTGAACGATTGGATTAAGGGAGGTTTATTGGGGATGCAGTTGGCCGCGGCCTCTTTTCCTTCTGCGTGCGTGTGATCTGATTTATCAATTAAACCGAATGTAATTTTCCTCCCCCCGAAAATCCTCCGGGACAAGTTGGACGAAATAATTTTTTGACGACTCCGGTCCCGGTTCGGATTTCCGGATCCTGTCGCCGCGTCCTGAGACATTTTCGGGAGATCGCGCCGGAAATGAAAAAAAAAAAAAAAAGGATCGCGTCTCGCGTGCCGGAAAGGAAAAGGAAGCGAATTTCGACGATCGGGAGAGCGGTGGACCCCACAAAAGTCGTGCGCCGGCAGAGGACACCCCAGGCTTCCGGGTCTTTTTTTTCGGATCCGCACTTTTTCAAATTTCTCGAAATTTCCCTTTTGGCGCTGAAAAATCGCATCTTTTCAAACTTTCGACTGGACCGATAAAAAAAAAAAAAAAATTATAAAAAGTTAAATTTACAAAATCGTTACGGCAGGTACAAAACGTAAATCCCAAATCTTTTTGACTAATGAGATCCCGGGCCGGAAATCTACTTAGCTGGGATTATGCCTTGGCATTTCTTGAGTTAATTTTCCTTTGTTGGCATTACCGTGAAATTTTGCACGTTTTGGGGCGAGCGCTTTACGACTCGGATCAATATCATTTCCCGTTAATGGTTCCATTTTCATTTCAATGGCGGAACAATAATTATTTTTGACAGGAGTAAAAATAATTAAAAACCGCATTTTTTTTTTTTTTTTTTTCATTGCTGAGTGAAGCTTGAAAATTTACCAGCCTTAAATTTTGACCGAATCCGACCGTCAGGAAAAAAAAAAAAAAGAAATAATAATAATAACAATGATGATGGCCTTTCAGGTTCTTAATTTTACAAACTTTTTCCAGTCTGGAGAGAGAGAGAAAAAAAAAAATATTCATGTCATTAAAAGGGAATAATCCATCACCCGAGAACGACAGGCGGGCCTTTCAAATTCCCCTGCGGCAGTCCTCCCCGGCTACCTTCGTCTTTTCGGGTTTTTTTTCATCTCAATTTCGATTTGAAACAAACCATCCTCCTCCCCCCTCTGCTGCTGCGGAGCCTTTTTCCTGCGGTTGGGAAGGCGAAAATGGCCTTATTAAATTGCTTCGCCTCTCCAGGGCGCGCCTTTCAAACCGAAATGATTTAAATGATAAACACCTTATGAAAGAGGGCCTCGAGGATGGTGTCGCACCGTCCGGAAAACACGCAAGATGATTAATTAATTAACCTTAATTTCCCTCGGTTTGGAGCTTCGGCATGACTTAAGCGCGAAAATGCGAACGTCTCCCGGCCGACATTTGCGAATTCGTTTCTCGAAATTCAGATTCAGAAATCCGAACCGCGAGGTTGCCACCCGGTCGGAGGACTTGTCCGTCTCCGCCGGCAGCTCTGCACCGCGGAGGCAGCGATGAAGATTGGATCGCATCAGGCGAAGCTTTTAAAAGGGGAAAAATTCGCAGGGAGACGCTTCCTGCGCCGGCCCTTCGGGAGTCGAGGGAAAAGTTCCGGAAAAAGGTTTCGCCGACGCTGACTTGGACTAAAGAGGAAACCTTTTTGCGCTCTGCGAAGCGGGGTTTTGCGACAAGCCCCGGGAAAATCCCGCCGGGTACGGGGACGCCCTTCGCCGCCGATGTTTTCCGGCGCTCCCGAAAACTCGAATCGCTGCCCGTCGGACTCGCCGATCCCTCCGAAACCGGAAGGCATCCCCGGACGAGCGGGTGAACGAAATCCTTGCGCGAGTCAAGCGTAAATTTTGCTTCTGCCTAAATTGACTTGAAATGTAAATTAAATTAGGGATTTTCCGGGAGAGCTCGCGATCGAAGAAGTTTCCTTTTTCTCCGTCTGAAAGGAAGTCCGGAGGAATCTATTAATCGGATGCGGAGCGTCGGACTGACGGGCGGAAAAGAGGCGGGACGACGTGACGTGGAAGGAAAAAAGGAGCCGGAAAGGTAGCCGACCACTTCTTCGGACGGCTGTTTGGAATTCACGGCGACCCTCGTCATCTTGGCCGAGCTCCTTTTTATTTACGAGCGTGAATAAGTAAAAAATTTGCGGGGATCATTCGACCGACGAAAATGAGGTTTTGAAAAAGGTAAAAAAAAAGGCATTTTCCCCGATTTTCCGCCGCCCGCGCCTTCGATATCGTAATGGAAGGGAAGCGATCAAAGTCGAAGGCTCCGCATCGGTCAGAGGCGAGATCCTTTTTTTTTTTTTTCTCTCCGGGGCCAGGATCCGCTGCGGCAACAGCAGCGGCAATTCGCTTTTTTTTTTGCTAACCTAACGCGCCTTCAGCGTTTCGCAAAATCAAATTCCGATGTCGGCATCGTTCAGTCGGGGGCGTTAAAATCGCTGCGGTTTTCAGCGGGATCCGATTAAGCAGTAATTTACCCTCCCCGCCTTGCTCCGGCTAAAAAAAAAAAAAAAAAAAAAAAAAAACACGTTCAAAAGCGAAATTTTCGGCGTCGTCAGCGAGCACGACAATCAGGTACGTGCCTTGATTTCGTCGACATTTGCGGGATTGATTCGCGGTTCGTTCGAGTTTCATCGCGCGTAACCGAACCGCCTGCAATATACTTCACCGCAAGCGAAGCGTTTACTGCAGTGCATACAAATACTTTTCCGGGATTTTCTGCATTTTTCCCCGACGTGACGCGTTGCAGAAAAAAAAGGAATTCCGAAGTGAGCGTCAACAGGTCGATCCCGCACAGGTTTCAGGACGAAATTTCACGGACGTTCAGGTTCCAGGCTGCGAGCGAAATAATTTCGAGCCCCGGAATAAGATGCGAATTCGTTTTTATATAATAACAAAACCAATGTAAATAATTCCCCAAGCGGCGAAAGATTTTCTTTTCGGGCCCTTTGAACGATGAAAACGAAACATAACCTTTTAGACGTCATTTGGGTTGCAAGCCTCTCAAAAGAATATCGGCGGGGGCCTCGGGACGGACGAGATTCGCGTCGACCGGAGATTCCTTTAAAAGCTCCGACCTGGAAAAGCTCCGCGTCCGTCCGGTCGGCATTTCTTCCCCCGGCACCGGAGCTTTTCCTCGTTTGAGCGAATTGCGTACGTTAATGAACCTCAGCTTGGCTTCGAGATTTTCCCTGCTGCTTCTCTGCAGTGCCGGTGGCCAGAGCTCCGCGCAGTCGACAGCGAACGCGAACAACCGTCGGAAATGTTCCGGAAGCCGGAAGTTCAGGTGCGCGAAGGAACGCGTGAGAAATGACGAATGCCCGGATCGGGAAGGTTTTACGTCTCCGATTTTTTTTTTTTTTTTCTTTTTCAGCCCTGACGTATCCCGCCACCTCGAGCAAAGCGCACTTTGCCTGGAAAAAACGGTTTTTGAAAACTGGCGAACGCCGCGCCGAACGCGAGCATTCGCCGCCCCGCGTTCGGCTGTTCCGCTGCGGCGAACGTAGCCGTCCGGCAATGAAACGTGAAATTTGATTTTTAGGCGTAAAGTTGGGCAGAAGCGAAAAATTTTCACGGACATGCGCCGGCCATGAAATATTCGCTTGCGGTTTCCGGAAAATTCCTTGCGCATTTCCGGGTCCTCGGATCATGCCAACATTCCGGAACGCTGAAACTTCACTCTCCTCCAAAATTAAATGCGACAGAAACTTTTCCCGGCGAGGGCTGCGCTCCTTTGTCTTTCGCCGTTCGCGGATCGGATCCGTCAGCGGTAAAAAGCCCGACGCCGGAGGCCGCGCTAACTGGAGAGCCATCCGATGTTCCGGCCTCCTCCACCAAATTAACATGTTGTTCTTCCCCGTACCCGGCATCAAGCATCCCATTGGACTTGTCAACGTCATTTCCGTCATCTGTTCTTATTAATTATTAACTCCCGAAATGGATCTTCGTTTCCCCTGCGAGCGTCACGTCCGATCGGCGGAGAGCAGCGCCCCGCGAACTGAGCGAGGCAGTCTCCGGGCGTTGCCTGCGTTTGGAGCCCCAAGCAGACGAAGAGGGCCTGGACCGCTCCGGCTTTAGAGCTCCCAGGGGCCCGCGTATGTCTGTGGGGCCGAGGGACTCGGTCGGGTGAAATGGATGTTCTTCAACGTAAATTTATCAAATATTTATAAGTTCAGTTTCCTTACCTGTCTTTTTTTCCATCCTATTCAGTTTTTCCTCCCCGTAATCCATTCTAAATTTTTTCCCTCCTCGACTCTCCATCTCTTTTTCCTGTTTCCATTGTTTCCATTCTTTCAAATAAATTTTCTTCTAATGGGTGAAATACGCTCGACTCGCTTATTTCTCCTCTGAAAAGCTTCCTCCCGTTCTTGCACGGCTTTGATGCTCCCTTAACCTCCTTGCAACAGTTCTACGAAGTTCTTGCCCTTTTCGCAATTTTGCACTCTTTGCGCCGATGAGTTATCTCCGGAGACACGTCAGATGGGGCAATCTTGGCACACCCTCGGGCTCGAAGAAGGTTTAAATCCATCCCGAGTCACTTTTTCACTCCCTCTGCCGTTTTCCTTCGTTACCTTCCATCTCCTTCGCTTAGAAGGCCCTGTTTGGCGAGCGGAGCTCCACATTCCGAACCTCGTTCGCTCGGCCATTTCCTTACGGAGGCTCCGGTTGAGAGATTCGCTCGGCGGGGGAATCGCTCGATCAGTTTCGATCGAGTCAATCAAAATCAACCTGTGACATTATTACACACAAATAAGTTGTGGAAGGTGAGCGGGAAGAATGCGGAAATCGTAAATTGGATTGCGCTTGTCAAAAAGGGACTTCCGGCATGGACCGGGAAGGGAAGGAAGCGAGATTATCTCGGATCCCGAAGTTCATCGGACAAGCGATATTCGCGAACGCGAACGGGAGATTTTCACCGGCGTGCGAAGCCCTGCAGGAATTTCGAATCTCGAATTATTTTGTTGCCTCGAATGACGAACGACGACGAGGTGGCCGCCCCCTTTTTAGCGGCCCCGATGCTGGTGCGCCCGTCGGTCCTTCGGGAAGAGAAAAATGAATCGGGGAAGAGTTTTCGACAGCCGAAGCAGAGGAGAGGACTCGACTGGAGGGCGACGTCCGTGTAACAACCGCAGAAGAAAACCAATTTTCCCGGCTCGGGAAAGAGGGAAATTCTCCATCGACTCCGTGAGAAGAAGAAAGTGAAAAAAGGAAACTTTCTTTGTGATCCGTCAGGCGCTTTCTTCTCGTGGGGAATCCCCCAAAGGCTCCGGAGAACAAATTATTTCCTTCGGTTTAGAGTGAGCTCATTTTTACCTTTAATGAAGGTAAAATGATGGGACACTGTCACACGTGGAAATTAGATTTGGGACGCTGGCTGCACGAATGTAAATCTTCGGGGATGCAGAATTTACCGCTTCCGATTCGTCCGTTGCCTCTGTGGTCCTGACCGTCGACTCGAATTAGGAGACAAGGAAATAACAATTTGCGCCTGGAAACGAAAGCATTTCCAGGATCGGCGGAACCGCACTCCGTCGAAAACACGAAAAGCTCTGGCTTAATTTCCCGCCATTTTGCTGCCGGCCCCTTCCACTTGCTCGTGGCTCTATCCACTTTTCGACTCTTTCTCGTCTTTGTCGTGGAAGAACCGAATACGTCAAGGGATTTCTTTTCCTTTTCGCCATTTTCGTTTTCCTCTCATTTCGTCGGCGCATCGTCAAATTCATGTTGCAAACGCTTTGCCCGGAACGGAAGCAGGTTTCTCTCCGTTCTTTTCACGGAGAAAAGCAGGCATGCTTTTGTATTTTTTTATATTTTTTTTCCCTTAAAAAAAAAAAAAAAAAGGCGAAAAGACTTGTTGATATTTAACAGAATTATGTGCGCTGCGTTGAGGATTTGCCCTTCTCTAATGGGAATGCAGTCTGCGATCGCCTTTTTCATGTCGGGGCTCATTTACTGACACGGCACCGTCAGTGATGGGCAGGGAAGCGGCAGTTTCATTCAGCCGAATTCCAGACGACAAATTGTCTGATGCGTTCGTGCCCCGAAGAAGGCGGTCGGGCACCTTTCCGACGAGAATTTTGGTCTATTTTCGGTTTCCAACGTCAAGTCTGTTCCGTCTCGTTCATTCGAGGATAAAGATTGCTTCCTGCCGTCTTCTCTCCTCCCAAATGGGTTTAAACGGTTGATAAATGAACCTGCGTCTAGGGAATAATGACGATGTTGATCATAAGCATTTTTTGCCGCCGGGGAGATGGGTTTCGGGTTCGAGTGCTTTCTAAAGGAGTGCACAATGGTAATTCCGACGTTTGTTGCACAAAAAAAAAAAAAAAAAAAAAAAAAAAAAGTGTTTTTCCGCGGGAGAAACCTTTTTTACCCCGCGGTCGGAACCCGCACAGACTCGTGAATTGTTTCCGCAGGTGGAGATTTTGAATTTCCGGCGTTCAGTCAAATTTCGGGACGTTTGAAATGGAAAAACCGCGAAATTTTCAGACGCGTGGAGCGACGGCTCCTGCCCGCCGAAATGTCGTCGCGATTATGGCTGCGCGGCAGCGGAAACGAACGCGATTCGGCAGAGGGGAGCGAAACTACACCCCCGCCCCCCCATCCCAAAAAACCTGGCTCTGTCTTCCTGCCAACCGAGACAGTCGGCAGAGCTCACTTTCCACGATTATCCGCGGCAAAGTATTTGTTTGCCTTTCATTTTTCCCGTCACTTTTTCCACGCAAGGGAAACTTTTTATCCGGAACGTATCTCGAAAATTAAACTGGAGAATTAAAAAAAAAAAAAAAAAAAATTTGCTTGCCTTTCGTCGTCTCCGTCAGCACGCTGCTGATTTATTTTCAGTCCTTCCTTGCTCTCTTCATATTTTCCATTTTGCCAACTGAAGAGTTGCAAAGGAGCTGTCGATTGTACAAGTGCATGCGCTGCGGGTCAGATTCTAATGCCGTTTTTTGTATTATCGGACCAGACCGTTAATCCTCGCTCTGGGAAGGCTCCGGTCTCCTCATTTCCTTAATGCATCTTCTCAATCTTCCTTTCTTGCCATCGTCTCTATTCATCAAATTGTTATTGTGTTTTGGGGAAATAAATGATTACACTAATGGTTCCTGTTCTGCATCCGCAGAATTCGAACTGGGAATTCTAAGTTGATTTACAGTTAATTAATTTTTTTTTTTATTAATTATCGCGCCATTAATTAATTACAGCCCGTTCTCCATCATTTTTGTGACGAATTTTTGCCTTTGAGCTTTTGCCTCTGAGTTTTGGATAATTACGATTATGAACAGGAAAATTTTCCTCTAAAGCACTTCACAGCTGAAAAATCTCTTAGACGCTGAAGACATCAGTTTCCACATTGTCTTCATTGTTTTATTAGGGGATAAAATTTGTTTAAAGCAATGCGAAAATGCGAGGAAAAAAAGAGTCGAATGTAACATTTTATATTCCTACTTTTGTACGTAAAAAAATTTTTATTATTTACATTGGTGCTGAATCAGCATTTTCAAAATTGAAGGTTTTATGCTTTTAGTAAAACTCCGGATCGTGGTGAATCGCGTCAGTCTTTGTGCAAAATTCTTAGATTATTTAAGAGAAAATTAAAACATCCATTTCAATTCCTTTTTCAACCCTTTGGAAGGCCAGCGGATAAAATCTATCGCTTTGCGAATCTCCTTTAAGGGATAAAAAATACAGAAGCAGATCTATTAAATTTTCTAAAACCGAAATTCCATCGTTGTTACTTTTATCCTTTGTCCAGAATGCGAAGGAAATTCTTCCTGGGTCACATATTGTGATTTTCCCGAAATTTTTCCCCCATTGCCTCTGCCGGCAATCCTTCTAATCAACCGATCAAATTATAAATCAGTACATTATCAAATGGATTCCACGCACATTAATATCGTCTCTGTTCTTAGATATTTTGGGAAATTGCCCTCAGATGATTTAAGCTACTTAAGAATGTGGTGAAGAATTTCCGTAAAAAAAAAAAAGAAAAAAAAAGAGCCGCAGACAGCAGAGAATGCCAACTTAATCGAACTGATACGTACTTTTTGATCTGCATGTAACAAACTCGGGTTAATATTTGAGGCATTCCTTCGCGCGAACCGCGACAGATTTCTCGCCCGGGAATCGGACAGATTCCTGCAGCGATAACTGGTGCACAATCTGCGCGAGCTCGTATCAGTCACCTCCGGTGTACCTTCCGTCGCAAGGGGCGGCACCCGATAATTCGGCTGTAAACGCTTATTCGCCGTCCCCCGCAGCAGCAAAAATGTCGTACTTGGTGCCGCCATTCCGCATCTACCAGGTTCGAAGTGAACGCCACCCTGGAGTTTTTTTTTCTCTTCATTTCCTCCCCGAAACTTGGCTTCGGAAGCACTTTTTGAGAATTTCGCCCCTCCCCTCTCCCTCTCCCTCCCACCCCGCAGACTCCTCTAAATCCTCGGTTTCTGGTTGTTAAAGAAAAGAAGGAAAAATTTTACGTTAATATTTATGCTCGACAAACACGCCAGAAATGTCCTCAAGTTTCAAGTGTTTCTGTTGCGTGTTACTTCCATCCGAGTCCTTATCTGATTTTCTGTAGCTTTTCCAACACACTTCAAATTTACTAATTTGATATTTACATTTCCCGTGTTGATAGGGGAGCTCTTGCCACTTCGGTTGGTAACTTTTCTTTTCAAGTGCGAATGATTTCCATAATTCAGCGACGAAATTAACCGTCGCTCCTGTTATTTGACGAAGTTTTTCTTAAAATTACAAGGCGGGTTCGCGGCGCCAGCAAAAGATCCGCCTGGGTTTGCGATCTCCCTGCCGGGCTCTCGACCCCCCCCCCCCCGGGATTTTGGGCGCAGGTAAGGCGGAGACGCGAGCCCTGAAAGGCGGGAGGACTGCGGAAAACTTAAATTTTTGCCCTTTTCGGATGTTCCGATGCCCCTGAAGAGATGGCAGGTCCTTAAATTATTCAGGAAGCCGTGCCGCAAGCGGAAGATTTAGTGCGGAGGCATCCTACGCCAGAAATGAGAGATTAAAAATCGATCCAAGTGGTTGCTGATGTTTTTTTCAGCAAACAGCCAGGGCGAGTGAATGGAAATTTCAACGCAAGTCAAAGAGGAAATATGCACCGCAGAAAGAACATAAATTAGCAAACTATGCAGAAGTCTAAAGGGCCGTTCATATCGTGGAAGCAATATTTTCTGGTACAGACCAGAAAGTTGTTATCGGTTTAGGGCAAAAGCAAAAGGGTAAATAAAACTAAATTAAAGTCCTATTTTATCGGATGACAATGAATTTTCTGGAGAATTGCGCATTTTAATGGGCTGAAGGGCTTTTTTACCTTTCGGCGGTCTCTTGGAGTGAATCGGCTCCTTAATGCTAAATTTCTAAAAGGACCAGAAATTATTACGTGTTCGGCGTAAAATTACGCACTTTCAATTTTACAGATCTTTTAAGAATTAACTGACTCTTTTAGAAATTTATAATAAAACGTAAAACCCAAAATCCATCGCAAGCGGCAGTTCTTCGGTCTATCCGAAATCATTGAAAAGGTGGATTTATATTTTTTACCTCCGTTAGGGAGGATGTTTTATTATTTAAACCCCGTCGTGCCACTTCTGCCTTTTTTCAGAGTGATGGCCTCAGGTGGTGCCAGGGAGTTCCGCCACGACGATCAAAGGTTCACAGGCTTTCCCAAAAGACGTGGCAACCAGAAACCCGACGAGTTGCTTACGCTGACAATCGTACCAACTGGAATATTTATACAGCGTCAATAAGTTTAAATTTTAGCTGGAGTAAACGATATTGGGTAAATTTCGAAAATACTCAATAGTCGTGCCTGCAGAAGACCCTAATTTGTTGTAATGATTTTTTAAAAGGTTCGTTTCTGAAATAAACTCAAATGTAAACGTTTATCATCGGAGTGGATTCGCACGAGAAAACGGGGCGCATAAAGATGAGATACTTTTAAAGGTGGAAGAGGTTATCGCGATGGCTGCACATCGTTCCTTGAGTCACGAAACGTTAACATTGGAAAAGAAATTAGAACGTTCCCATTGAAAAATATTAAATATGTCAGAAACACATTTTCGAAATTATATATTTGGCATCCGGTTTAAAAAGTGAAATAGAACAAATAATGTTGCCGGAATGCCCGACTTAGATCAACCCGTTAACTCCTTAAACCCCAAAGATCCCTTAATCCCTGCTCCACCCTTGCTTCCTCCCTCCACTTTCCATTGGATAATTGCGGAGATTTTCAACTTTCGTGCAAAATGAAAATTACTTTGGAATACTCGCTTCGAACGGGGATTAATATCAGAAACATTTTCGCTGCGGGGCAGCAGGACGAAGGAGCGGTCGAAATATGAAAAGAATTTGACAGTTCGCGTCCTCGCTGTGGATCCGTCCGGGGGCCCGAAAACCTCGTTTTCGTCTGCCGTCGCCGACCGGAAGGGAGACTTGCCGAGGAAGGCGACGCGCGGTGGTGCCGCAAATCTCGGGGGAAAAATTCCACCGTGAAGAGGCCGAGGCTTCGGGGTAAAGGCATTTGAAAAAAAAAAAAACGTACCCCGTATGCGAATCGAGGCAGTTGCACCCTCCGGGACTTCCAGAATAGGGTTTCCTCCGGTCCGGGAGGCGAATCGAAGGCGCTTATTGCGTGAGGACAGGGAATGCTTTGGCGGCTCCGGGAAAATGGAAAATATTTTGGGATTTTCAAAGTGACTCCCGACGCATTTCGATATTCGAGGATTGAAAAGGTTTCGCGGCGTCGAAATAAAACCACAAAAGAATCGATTAGGCGGAAGTCGGGGGGGGGGGGGTTAAGTCACGGTGAACCGAAGGTTTCATCATATCAAAGCTCGAAGACCTGATTATACGGGATAAAGGATTTGCGGGAACGGGGAGGACCGGCGGAATCCAGTGTTAATAAAGCTGCCGCATCCCTAATTTAATCTAAATCTAAAAACTTTTTCCATTAGCTGCATATTTGGGAAAAATTCCTAATTTTCTGTTTTTCCTACAGATTGCCTTGATCTTTGATTCATTGGGTAATTTTACGTGTTATCGAGATACATTTTAAGCGTGATCCGTTGAACGTTCCGTCGCCGCAACGGGGAGGAGGCGACGACGGTTTTTCCGGAGGGAGAAAAAAAAGGCTTTTTCGCTGAACGGATTCGGGATTTTTCTGAACCGGATTTCGCTGCGTGCACATTTTCGCCGGGAGAATGCCGACTGCTGAGGCAGAGTCGGAATCGGATAATCGCCGGAAGACGTCTCCGCCAGTAATGAAATGCCGAGCCCGAAAATATCAATTTTAAATCTCAATGAAATGAACGTAAAATAAATTTACTGTGAACGTTAAAAGAAGTTTGAAAATCGTTTATTTTTAATTTTTCTCGCCTTCGGAGAGGGATTTAATGGTTAACACGTCGCTTAAACGTGAGGTTTTCACGATGATGAGAGGTTCCCTTTTGGAAGTGACAAACTCCAGAAACTGGTCGGGACGAAATGCGATGACAGCCGGGGCAGTTGCCGCGGTTATTCTCCCATTTTTTTTTTTTCTCTTTACACGCCATGATCGGGAACGCCGCTTTCTGGGCGAATTTGCAAATCATCGGCGAAGGTGTCAGAAACTGCGGTGGGGTCAGAAAATGGAGAAGTGAAATGAAAATTCCGATCCGAATGAGTCTACTAATAATGGAATTCCAATAAATACGGCGTAAATTGTTAAAGAACATCTTTTTGGCGTCTGCGGAAGACTCTTCTTAATTCCTCGTGGAACATGAACAGAAAAATTTCAACGTGGAAAAATATATGAAAATTTTCCCTGCTCAGATAAAAATTGCCACGGGTCCTTCTGAACAGCTCCTGGTCGCCACGCCCTGCAAGGCATGCCCTGGACAATCAGGTTCTCCGACAATCCATTCGGCAAACAAGCCCCGCAACGTCAAATTTAGAGCATTTCGTGCTTTATTAGAAATTCTCAAATGGAGCATTATGATTATTTAGAGGATAAAATATCAATTGCTTTTTATGTTCTGTTTGTGGAGATCGTATAGCTTTGGATAGATTTACAAACTGTTTGTAGCTTATTTGTTTATTTCAAACTTTCTACCGGATATCGTAAACGGGATAATTATACTTCAATAACGTTTTAAAAGTTGTTTCATGTAAAAAAGGATTCCAAAACGTTATTGAATCCTTTTTACATCAAAACGATTTATTTGAGCAGTCTCCACATGTAAACGTCTCTTATTAAGGAAAAATTAACTTGAATAATTTATGCCAGATGAAGTTTTTCCCCCCGCCTGAACGTTAATTTTGTTTTTGCCCATCTTTTGCACGTGCGGGACCTCGCAGAGATGGCCGGGAAATAACTCATGTCGCATCAGCGGAATCGTAAACCACTTACGCATATGCAAAAGCGGAAGAAAGAACGGGTCCCCGAAGGCTCGAGAGATAATAGCGGAAGGAAGTAAGTGTCACTTATGACTAGACGAAGAAATGAAAATTACTTTGGGAACGGAGAGAGGGAGAGAGAGAACGACGCGAAACGCAGTTTTGATGCTTTGAAAGCAAAGCTTCGAGACTGCCGACGTTGGGCACGCGCGCAACCACAGGAGACCGGAAACGGGTAACGAAGACAAGATCGTTTGTGGGCAACGCAGTCGAAAGGGATATTTCCGAACGAACCGAAGGGAAAATCGAAGAACACGCGGCATGCGGTACGGTTGGCGGAGCACGGACAAGCGGGATTACCGACAGCATCAAACCCTCGAGAACAACCTCTAATGGAGGCATTGACCGGATAACGCGAATGAATCCATTCATCATCCTCCTCCCGGATTGACCGGAGTCGGTGAGGGAAGGTAAGGCGAATGTTCTTCAGATGGGTAATTTCGGAAAAGTCGGATAAGTAAGGCGGAGAAAATGGAGCCCGAAAAGTTTTCCGCTGCTTATGCTTAGGGCCACCGAAGAAAGCGACGAAGAAAATAAAAAGAAAATGGATACGGTCGAAATGACCGTGGAACGGAGGAATTTGATCGATTTGATATAGGGGTGGCGGGGGCGAAAAAAGGATAAGGGTTGGAGAGCGCGGGCATCGGCGCGGAGGGAAGTGCACCGCGGAATAGTACGACAACTGGAGACCGTGTGCTGTAGCATTCGACGCCGGTCGCTCGTTCGGTGAAGTCGTTCGCGAACGGTCTTCGGCTCGTTTGGCGTTCTCTTGTATTGCCTGCAAATCTGCGGCGGATTTCGTGAGCCTTCATCGTGACACACGCGACGCATCGGCGGCAAAAACTGAAAGGAACAATGCTCTCGCCGCTCGGATTATTCTGCTCGGCGGCTTCGATCCGTAAGTTGAAATTTTCTTCTCCCGGCCTTTGATGTCCGTCCGATTGCTTTGCGCTCCCGGTTAGCACGAACCGAAAGGGCCGTCAACCTTTCACGGATCGGGGATCAAAAGGCGGTGCGAATCGTTCTAATCGATCGCACGGAAGCGAGTGGAGGCTCGCGTATCGGGGCGGTCTGCTAACTTTGATCCGTCACCGGAGGATGTAGTTCCTGTCTGCCGAAGTGGAACGAGAGGAGAAAATTCTGTCTCCCGCTTCATTTCTGTGCGGATAGGGCACGAAACGCGCGAGAAGCAATCCGACGGGGTGCGTTCAAGCAGGAAATGATTTCAATCGGATTGGAAGGCTGGATAGGAAAAAACTCCAAAGTTTCAGGGGTTGGCGTAGCAGATTTTTCAGCTGCAATGCCCACCGCTGCTGCTGCCGCTGAAAGGAATTAAAACGGTGAAATTAGAAAAATCGCACGGAGCGGGAAAATCCTCTTCCCACAGATCCCGTTACGAAATTATTAGGGCCTCGATTGATTCTGCTGGGACCGGGACGCGAAACGTGTAATTTTAAAGTTGCTGTTAGTAAGGTGATAATTAAATGATGATCTGTAGCTTTAAGGGTTGCAGGAAATACCTTAAACTGGACGTTGCTGCTCACGCTGAATTAAGAAACTTTCGGGGGAAAGATGTGAACCCTTAAGGACTGGAACCGGTTAAAATAGCCATTATTACTGCTGCATCATTTATTTGGGACGTCAGAAGAAATTTATTGTGTAGATAGTATCTGTGAATACGCCATTAGATAAAGTGAAGTGTAAAGGAGGGTTATCCACGGGTTAAAATCAACTTTTTCAGGAGGCTCTGGAAGCTTGCAAGCAGATGAGTAAAATTTACACGGCAAAAATTTATCCTTGCTCCTTTGGATTTTCGATACCGAAAACAGGTATCCGCATAATTACTCGTAAATGGGCCCCGAAGAACCGTACGAAAGTGCTGATCAGAGTGACAATTTTTCCCTTTTCCTCCTGGTCCATAATTCATCTATAATTTAATTGATCTTTTAAACATTTTCAAGAGTCCCTTTCCGTCAGAAGGATTTTTTCTTTTTTTTTCGCTGATTTCATTCGTCGAACCTTTCAGAAGCCTTTTCAGGCACCCTCTGTTTTAATTTTTTTAATGTTCCCATTTGATCTTAATTCATATTTTTCAGCCTTTTTACATTTTCCTCTTTTCCTCTCCATCATCGTCGTCGGAGACCTCAATTTCTGGTTCTAAAAGCTTGAGTTAGTGAAGAATTTCAATTCAATTACGATTTAGTCGACTTTCTTAAGGCACTCTAATAACTTTCGCAACAAGTTTTTGTTTTGAATATTTTAAGATGTTATCCCGCCACCGTCCAAAATGTATCCGGACGAGTAAAATCGCGGATGGGAGAAGGAGAAGGGTTTTTGCTGAACGCTGCAGGAATTGGAGAGTGCAAGGAAGACGGTCCAAGCTTTTGCTTGGGTTACGGCAATGCGAGGATTCAACAGCGAGTTTAACGATAATCATTTTTTAACGAGCGGGAGTCTTATCTTTTCTGCATTTGCTCGAATTATCACTGAAAACGTGCAAATGGCGAACCTTGCATGTATCTCGATCAAAGAGTGTCCGTTTGGACTTACAATTGAGCGCATCCTTTCCGATTTCAGCGACCGACTCCTGTCCCTTTTGCCGAAAATTCCTCGACGCCAAATGAAGGCAGCATGAAATGTCGTTAATTCATGCAGAAATAGAAAAAAAAAATCGACTCGAACAAGATTTTCGACAACGAAAACTTCCTTTTAAGAGAACTTTATGGGTAATTCACCTGATCACGGCAGCGATATGATCACCGTCAGAGAATCTTAACTAGAGAAAAACTTATGAATACAAATGAATTCGATGAAAGATATAATAAAATGTAAAGGAAATGAGATGCTCTGACGAGGGGAAAATATAAAAATAATTTTATTGGTTCTCGGGAGTCTGGAGCTTGGGTGGCATCGCAGCCAGATGCTTGCAAAAATTGTGCGGAAGCTTTACGACGCGGGACGATCGTTGAATGAACTCCTCCCGTCCGCGCAGGGAGGATACAGAAAAAATGCCATTCAGGAGAGTAATTGTTAAATGGTAATGCAAAACATATGGCAATGCTCTCCGAAATCCATCCGGAGGAAGTAATAAAAAACCGAAAAGATATGGAGAAACCGAATCCTCGAACGGGCGAAATGGGATTCCATCGAGCGAGAAGTTAAATCTGCAGAAGGAAAGGGGGCATTTCCCGGGAGGATTTACCCCCACCCCGCCCCCCGCCC
>JAOWBB010003624.1:0-36353 GCA_028565995.1 Ricinus marginatus | reverse complement strand
ATTAAAAAAAAAAAAAAAAAAAAAAAAAAAAAAAAAAAAAAATCCTCACGATACGTGATTTTCATCGTAAGATTTCCACAACTGTCATCGCAATAAAAACGCAAATTAAAAACGTGCCACGTTTCCTGCATCATAAAGGAATCCGCGTCACACGTAGAGGAAACGATTGGAAACTTTGGAAACTTCGCAAAAAGCGTCTTATTAACTCATTCGAGCTGGGAGGTCAGACCTATCTCCGGAGGAACGTCTTCGAAAGCCTCGAATTTAGAATTCCGATTTTTTGCGGCGAAAAAAAAAAAAAAAAGCCATCATTTTCCCTTCTTTTTTCCTTTCTCGCAAACTGAACATCCTGGTCCCCGTTTGCGAATTCGTCCCCTTTTGACTGCATCCTTAGGGACACGACCGAATGCCGTTCCTTGCACGGTCACGATTAATGGTGCCCCCCCCGTGCCCCCCCCCCCCCGAAAACCCGAAAGCCCTCTTCGGAGGTTCTTTTAATACATTAAATACGTCGAATTTACGGCCAATGGAGCATGATCAAGTGTAATCACGACAAGGAATTTGTTTGTGTTATTTTTTAATTTAACAAAATGAATCTTGTTGAGTTACCCTTGACTGAGCATCGTTTTTCAAATTGAAGGTTGTCGATCTTAGCAAGGACGTTCGTGGAAAAAGATAATTACGGAAAGGTCATTCGCATTTACTCGTGAAAAAGTTAAGTCATTTACTTGTTCATCGAGTAAGGACAATTATCCGGTAGGAAGAAAATTTCGTGATTCCACATCCAAAACTAGTCCTCGGACCGCGTCCGCAAACGCTCGAGCACTCTGTGATCCACTTTGAAAATTCCCCCCCCCCCCCCGTTTTGGAATCGCGTCCCCGGCGGAACTGGATCAACAGCTTGGGATTTCGCCGAAGCTTTCGCAGCTTCGAGGCGAAATTGGCTTCCGCCTAAAAGGCTCGGGATGATTTCTGAACGCGCTCTCTCGAAACAAACCGATGTCATTTGCTTGCGAACAAAGCTTTCCTTCCTCTTACCCCTCCCACTCCGCTGACTCGTGCAAACTCGATGCGTCAGAGAAAGCCCGGGTTGAAAGCGGAAGTGGACCTTTTCGTTACTTCGCCCAAAGGGATTTTCAAAAATTCTGCGCGGGAAAAACGACATGCGATTTCCCCGCTATTTATCTTCGTAACTTGAATATCGTGTCGCGGCTCTGGTCCTTGCTTATTTTAGCCTTCGATCTGAGTCTCGCCTAACTCTTGCGAGTTCCCGCGCAGACAGAGGAATCGCATAAAACTCCTCGACGGCGATAAAAATCTGGGATAAGGTCAATATCTCCACAAAAGTGAATAACTCATCGATTTCACATATGCGTAATGCCGTCGTTCGCGATTGCATTCGCATCTTTCTAATTATTTAAAAGATGCTCTCCGGCTCAAAAATATTTTTTATAAAATTTTTTTATAACGGCAACTAAGTTTATTTTAGCTCTAATAAACTTTTAGAAAATTTGAAAAACATAAATAAACCCATTTTTATGAGGCATCTCAGACGCAGGCACTTGTTCATCCGGATTTCTAGGATGCCTTTTTCAAACAGTATAAAAAACATTATTCCTAATATATCAGAGTATAAAGATCGCTTTAGATTCTAAACTAATAAAGTTATATTACCGTCACTGAACACGTTTAAAATTTGGACTTATTTGCCACTAAATATACATGTGCAATATCAATAAAATAAGCTACTTCTCATATGTTGTATTAAGCAGTATTATTTCAAAATATGACCAAGCTTAATTTTCCAAAGCTACTAATCAAATTAATGTGGAGGGAAAAGCCGGATAAATCGTACTTAGTCTCGAGATATATTATTAAGCTAATGAATAGTTAAGCTCTAATGGATAACTTTGATACAATACAGTATCAAATGAGTACGAGAAATTAAATTAATAAAATTATTGCGTTAAAGAGTATGTTGCAAGTAGCTGCAAATGCCTCAGAGATGCTGCTTGAAATGAGCTTTAATTTTATACTAACTCATAACATGGAAAATTTTTTTCAAAACCTACAACGCTAAACACAATAAAATATAAAACATTATTAAGAAATATCAAATATGTATATATTCTCAGTTAGAATCTTTTAAGTTTTTTCTTATAATTCAAAACAAGATATTTAATTACCTGAAACAAACTGAATAAAAATTCTGAAAATGTCATTTAAATTATTCACGTAAAAAAAAAAAACATAATACAGAGAAAAGTTGTAAATATGACAAGTTACCAATAATTCGAGAAAAGAAATAAAAATAAAAAATTTGCTGAGATTGAAGCTTTTAGATTGCTATAGAGAAAAGCACATTCGGAATCTCCATTAGCACGGTCGATTAATCAAGTTTAGTTGTGGCCTTACTCTAAATTGCCGGCTATTCGCAGCCATAAAAATATTACACTTCATTAAATAGACAAATTAACATGGAAATAATTTTTGGGAGAACTCAATGTGCAGAGGAAAGGCTTAAATGATATTAAGAAGCGATGCATTATTTTAAAATTTACATGGCTATAGAAATGTTCTGTTTGCTTTGCTTTAGGAATGCATTTGGCAAAAACAAGATAATCGTGTATATTGTCGTTTAATCATCGCAATCCATGCAGTTCATGTTAATATTTTCAAATACTATTTATCTACCGTTGATGAATCAAATAATCAGGTTAAGAACATGGACAATATATATTATTCGACTTTCCATGTTTCCCTTCTAAAGGTCAAATAACTTGTGATCACACCGTGTGTGTTTTTCATACATTATTCATTTCTATAAATAATACAATGACTAAAAAAACTGTGAGTATTATATAAGCTAAAATTAAAGAATACGATTGAGGAAATTTCATTAAAATGCTGCTTTTACAATATTCGCTACAGATTTGTAATCCCAAAACTAAATAAGTAGAATTTTCAAATAGTACATCATCATTTAGAAGTTACACAAAATGTAAAAGTAGCCGTGATAAAATAAAAAACATAAAACTGTCCACAAATAAAAAGTATTATATTATTGAAATTGCAACCACATTTTGAAAGCTTAATAAAATCTTATAAATAAAGAATTTGCCATCTATACATTAAGTATCAAGTTTTATAAGGTAATATTATAACGATTTATCAATATCGATAAGTTCTGTATACCGTATAAATTTTTCATTTACAGTATTTAATTTCAACGGAATCGTGAACAAGAAAAGCGGATTAGGCTGAATCTTTTGACTTCGCCGCATGGTCAGGTCCATTCAAATTATTAGGAAAATGCTAACGCTACATAAATAACAGGTTTTAATGGATAACAAGATTTTTAAAACTTTTGACTGATAAGAAAACATGAAAACAAAGCAAGGAATTTTGGATTCTTGCAATCTTATACGAAAAATATAAAAAATCGCACATTACTGCAGCAGATTCAAAACGAATACCTAACACCATAAAAGAAAATATATTAGTTGGATACCCAAAAACATTTGATGCCTATTTTCAAAATAATTTCTGATGTCAATAAAAAGCAATATTTTAAGACTAATTATAAGACGAATACTTTTAAAATGAATGCTTTTATACAACTGAACAGAACCTTCGTATTTCCCGATTCAACTTACTAAATTTATGTGTCTATTATGTGCAGAATTAATTAATATTATAAAACAAAATTGAACCATAAATGCATTAATTTCTAATAAAATATAATAATTTCATACCCAGTTCGATTTAATTTACTAGCGATTATGATACAATAATTTATGAGGATGTTAATAAAAATGACACTAATAAGAAAAACGAAATTCATGAAATTTTTTTTGTCCTTAATTAAAAGAGTGAATCAATGATTATTTACGAGACTTAGATTAACTGACAACGAACCTGAATCTGGGAATTAGCTTTTAAATGAATGTATCTCATTCTGCAACAAAATTAGAGAAATTTAAGGCTTTTAAGAAGGCCAATATTCACATAACATGAACAAACGCTATCGGTTATCAAAAATCTTCCAATTAGCCAGAAACCAGCCAAAAATACAAAAATGGAAAAAACTTATTACCACAAGATGTAATATCGTAAATTCATTATTGTTTCTTTAAACTTTGAATGTGGAAAAAATACTGCAAGTTTTACATTTGCGAAAAGGAAGATTTTATAATACAATGGTTTGACTCAAATCTCATATTTGCGACGCGATTCATTTGAACATGATTCAGTTAAGATAAAAAAAATATTTAAAATGCTTCGCTCTAAGTATCGAGGTTTCTTTTTCTGAGGTATGTCTTAGTTATTCCAACAATTTAATGACTCAGATGTAAAATATAAAACCTATGTATTCGAGATTTGCATTATTTACAAGAAATTTGCTAATTATACAAGATCACTGTGTGATCTTTTACATCTTTTATTCCCGAAATTATTTCAGGAAATGAGCGCAGCTTCAATTAAGTATAGAAGACCTAAAACTTTATTGCAATTAATAGCAAAATACTTGTGAATTAAAAAATTGGAACATTCTATGTTTCAATATGGATTCCAAGCAATAATCAGGATTTGAATTGATTTACTTTAAGGTACTGAAAAAAAGGAAAATTATCAAAGGCACTATAAAAAGGCACAAAATTCCTAAGCAGGAATGATGGAACTGGATTTTAAAGCAGCACATTTCAAACTTTTATTGAGTTACTTAAGTTAAAAATCAAAGTATCTGCTCAGTTAAATTATTCCCACATAAAAAAGGTTGATTTAAGGATTAAATCCAGTAAACTTCATTTCAGTCTGAAAAGTTTTAAATCTAACATTTTTTTTTAAAAGATTGCATTGTCCGCTCGCAATCTCAAAAAAAGATTGCTTTTTAAAACTTTGCTGTCGTAGCTACTTCATTTAGCTCGATTCAAAAAAACTCGCTTAATGAAATCATAAATTATTCACAACTTTTTATGGTTTCATGCCATCGAAGGAAGCAATTACAAGAAGGATTCTTCAGAATTTAGCAAAGGGATCACGGCTTATCCAACATACATTAATTATATCTATCATTCAATCGTCTTTATCCCCCCATTAAACCATTTGAATATCCTGATCAAATCGGTTAGCTTTCATGTATAAAAATAGAGAAATATAAAACGTAAAGTTTTTAATTTGAAACGGTTAATAAATCAACTTATTCTCCCATAATGATAGATTTCATGGACAATAAATTTTCGCAATTAAAAGATCATAAGAACACATGTTATAATTATTTAATGAGAAAAATTCCAACTACACAATATTCTTAATAAATCATTTTTATACGGTTTTAATACGAAAAAATGTTCATCGAAAAAAATTATTGAAGAACTATAGAAACATAAAAATAGCTGATGCCGACATTCGAAGGACTTCACTTGAACTCTATGTTAACTAATAACAAGAAATTTAATGTCCGCAGTCTTACAATTAATTAGTATTATATTGTATAATTACATTTAATCATGATAAAAAGTGCTTTAGCATCCAATTCCTTTTTTTTTTTCTTAATAAATATTTCAACTATGTATTAAGAAAAGCTACAGCTTCACACTTTAACAGGGGCTTATTCTCATAGAAAAAAAGATTCCGATGACTCTCACAGGCAAAGATGCAAAAAAATATGATTCGAAATATTAGTTGAGAAGTAATGCAACAATGCCGTGTTTAAGCTACTTAAGACTGGGATGACGCTAAATAATTACAAAGCCAAATGATTTTTTTTTTTCTATAAACCCAGAACAGTTATAAAGGCGGTAAAATAATTGTCATAGCTCATGTGCATATATGTATATACAATGACTTACTCGAACTTCTAAAGATTTTCATGAAACAAAAAAAGTTTTTTTTGAGACTACATAATTAACTTAATTCGAAATGAAATGCATGTCCGAAATGCGAAAATATCCCGTCACGATCCCGTTATTTGTCTTTGTGTTACTCGAAGAGCGTACGAAATGGTAAATTCTAAACCCTTTAACCCTACGCAAAAACCGAACGTTCGCTTAACGCTTCATCTGGTGCGATACCGAACTGCATGTGCATCAGATCCATCCATGTGCACTTCAAAAATTTCGGATTCCCTCCACAAAACCGGATCCCGAGGGCCTCTTAACCACCCGAAAAATCGGTAAATATTATTAGGGTCAAAACCTTTTTCAGGCATTTATATAAAAAAAGGTTTTGATCCCCCGCTCTTTTTACGTTCACAGAAAGTGTGAAATCTAATCCAATGATTTATTTAAATAATAAATTTAATGTAATACACGTAGACACCGTAAACGATTAATTTTTTTTTTTTTCCTGCCCGGCCCCGAGGATTTTCAATCATTTACCATTAGAAATATTGAAGGTTAAAGAGGGGGCATCGAATGTCTGACAGTTAATCATTTGAAATTTCGAAAAACAATTTCCCGATGCAAACACACGGTGAACGGGGCAGAAAGAATCCGGTGCCAAGCCTGGGCAATTTTCAGCCTGTTCAGCTGGCAAACTGCTTTCCAAAACTCGTCGATCCCACTGTTCGGCATCGAACGAAACCATGTACCTGGTCGCAAGTGAACCGTCGAGGTACCAGGATTCCACGTGGAAGATGGAGTCCAAGGTCGAAAGGGACTCTCCGGCGTCAGAGCACTAATCATCCGAGTTTCAAAAAAAGAAAGAAAAAAATTGAGCCGAATGCTTAAGGCATTGACCCTCTACGAGTTTCGCCTAATCCTAATTTATACAATATTATTAACACCAATGAAACATATTTCTCAAATTAAAAACGCTCCTGCTCCGGATTGAAATTTATGAGTCGGGAAACCTTTGAATACATATATCTAATTGTCATAAGTGAATTCGGGTGCATCGAAAAAATTATTTAACCTACATAATAACGTAAAAAATAGTCATACCTACGCCCATAATCTTAATCTGACCGTTTAAAAGATAGCGCAGAAAAATTTTATTACAAATTTAATTACGGATTAAGATGCCCGGAATCCAAATGCTTCAAGCACTTAATAATAGTGTTTAAATGCATACAAATCAATCACTTCGGGCTGATACGAAAAACGCTCACAGTTCCACAAATTCCATAACCGTGCCCCGGTGCATTCTTTGCCTCATAATCTCAGTTTCCTTCCAGCACATGCATAAATCAATCTGACAGTGCTTGAATCTCAAATTTTCACCATTTTACCAGATCATACATCATTAATCAAAATAATCGTCACAGAGTTTTATCCATCACTTGTTCGCTACTCTGAAACTTCTATCAGAAATGAGACTTGACCGAAATCAATTAACAATTCCTCGGTGTAGTAGCGCTATTTAATAAATAGCTGCAATCATATTAATTTTTACTTTGCAAGAAATTACCGTACAAAGTTTAAGAAGTCCACAAAAAATATGATCCATGTATAACGGTCCCAAGCGAAATGAGTTTTTATGCCCTTGGTCGGGGCAATAGGAAAAATGGGAGATCGATTCTTTCACGTGTAATAGAGCCATTTATGCAAATGTTCCTACCATTATCGCGCCATTAACTGAGAAACATTAAAATTTTAGAATAATAAATAAAAATACAGGTTTACGGCAATATTATTTCCGGAAATTTTTTTATTAATAAAACCAGTCAAAAGAAAGATGTGATCTGTTAAGAAAGATGTGACCTGTTTTTCGTATGTATAATTCGGAGTATAAATTTGATATCAAATTCAATCCTGGTGAACGGAAATCTATTGAACCATGTTGCAACACCTACAACCGATGAATGATGACTTGTTCCCCTTTCCTTTAGGAAACTTCGCTTAGTGAAAATGTTATTACAAAATGAAACGAACGTCTGGTTAAAGCTTAACTGTTTCTTGTTAGTCCGTTGCATAAATTCATTACATAATACTAGAAAAATATGAAAATATGAGAGAACCATCAACTATTTCTTTTAATTTATTCTAGCTTACTGTAACGATTATAGTCCCACTTTTTTTAATGCTCATCTTGCATTGCTGCATCTTGCATAGCCATCTGCTGTAGTAAGAGCGGATGTTATTAATTTCACAACTACATAAAAACTACCACGGCGACTCATTAAAAGTCATTAAGAGAGTATCATTTAGAAATCCCTGTAGGTAAAAACTAAGAGAAAAATTCATTAATTACTTCATCAATAATACTCCAAAAATTGCCTTTAAGTTAAATTTCGCAACATGAAATGAGTTTTATCATCATTTCCTCCTTGTGAATAATGACGTGACAATTCTATACAAATGAATAGGTATTCCGAACAGTTAGGCTACTGCTAAATCAACCACGGAGCACACGGTTTATATTAGATGGATAAGGCTTTAGAATTTAAGATCTTCATTTGGTCATGCTGCTATAAAAAATAATGAAGGCTCGTATGTCCGATACTTAAAACATTATCCAAACATTTTAAATACCTGTTTTTGCAACGATAAATAAGCTAACTTGACCTTTATTTAATTATAAGTCAACATATACCGGTCAAGATTGTTATAGCAATATCGCCCGCGTGAAAATATAATGGTCAAACTGTGGCTGGAAACGGGAAGTTTTACCTGGAATAAAATTGGAAAATTCCATGCCAAGGCCAAGGTCATCAACATTCTGGCGCCACTATTATTAGTAAATGATTTCAGAATAAAATTCTGTAATGCGAAACTTACTTAAAGAGTTTCCAGTAAACATCGCATGAAATTTTATGTTCAAATCTCAAATGCTTTTCCTTACTGATTTTCATTATGTAGTTAAAGTACCGATTAAAACACAAAACTAAATATTGGAAATGAATAAAACTATGACCATCTTATCACTTTAAATATCGCTTGGCATTTTTCATTTTCCTTAGCTGACAAAGATATAAAAATTTGTATAACTATTTCATCAATTTCCACAATGGATGAAATTTAAACTCTAAATATCAATAAATTAATTCTTTAAACACAACCAATTTTAACAAAAAAAAAGCGATATTTAATTCAAAATTTTTATATAATTTCATAATATAAAAATATTCATATATTATTTTCACAATTATAAAATGTGTTTACCAAATTAATTTAAATTTCTCTAACTTGAGCCCGTTTATAATACGATAATTTTGATAAAATTCTACATTGAAAGTTTTACGCCTGATTAGAAGGATCTTTTTAATGAAGCATTTGATGCGAAATAATCATCTGAATAAATTTCAAAACGTATTCAATAAACAATTATTGCTCGTAATAATTGATTTATATAACCATTAAATTAATATTTAAACAGCTCATACTTTTTAAAGTAATGAAGTTTTACAAACCGTATGTGGTTCTCAATAATACCAAAATATTGTTACGTGATCGAGGATAAATTACATAGCCCGAAAAATCGAATGACGAAGGAGAAATCTGAGAGAATTTTACTGTCGTAAATTAAATGCAAGAAAGAAAATAAAACGAAAATTTAATGCAACATTATAGGTGAATCTAAAGAGAACTTTTCAAGGAGAAATTTCTTGTAAACTTTTATATTGCAATTTAAGCTAAAGTAAAGCCCTGTAAAATCTGTAAAGCATGATAAATTCATGAGGTAAAATAATAACTTACCTTTTAGTTGTGTATTTTCAATAGCAAACATATTTAAAGCTAGTAACTGAAGAAATCTGGTTGTTCCTAGAGGTAGTGGAGTGTGCTGAAGTAGCGCCCGAAATTCTCTTAACATCTGAACCCCCGCATCTTGAAAACTTTCCATTCTGAAAGGGGAATAATAAATTTAATAGTGAATTTACCAATGAAATTTATAATTTTCCTCTTAGAAAGCGAAAAAATTTCATTATACTTATTTAGCCAAACGCTAAGAGTCTTGTGAGTCTTTTGTGAGACTCTAGTCTCACAAAATTAGCGAGTCTTTTTTTCATTATCCGTAATTAAAAATGCGCTAACTTAATTACTATTCACAATAATTTACATAGTAATTTAATTAAAATCTGTTCTAAGGGTCTACTATATTTTAAATATGTTAAGTTTTAATATATTGGTAGTTTTTACTAAATAAACATAGAACTTCTTTAAAATACTTTCAATTTGATATATTATAAAAAGATAAATCTAATAAAATAAGATTTATATCTGTGTTTATATATATTGTTATCTTATTTTCTATCATTACTTTATATGCAATTTTTTTATTAAAAGAAATAATTTATCACTATTATCTTTATTTTATAGAACTTTTATGTTGTAAAGTTCATGTATTTTATGGTTTTTAAATCACATTCTTAATATAATTAAATTTAAATGTTTAAAATTTTTTCTAAAATTCTAAACTTGCACTGGTTAAATGTTTGTTTTTAGTACTTATATCTCATAAATATTCAAATATCAATAGATAAACTTTTGCTAATGAAATACATACCCGACTTTAGTAAATAACTTTCCATGAACATGAAGATAGCTAGTGGTAAACCTTTTATTCACATCCACGCTAGATAGTGATGACAATTCTTCATCTTCACTATCGGCTCTCCTAGAATCTGTAGAAGTTGATGTTGTTCTATGAACTCTTCTTCTTCCATCCGGATGGACCCAGATTTCACGCCTCAAACTTGAACCTTCTTTTTCTTTCACTCGTTCTTTATATTTCGATTCTCTTTCTTCTCTTTTTCTTTTCTCAATTTGTTCATACTAAAATTATTTGTAAATCTTTTTAAAGCTTTCAGTTCGAGTGAATTCATACATAAATTTACATGATATAAAAATGAATGCTTTAATTACCTTTTTCCTATTTTCGTCAAATAATGAAACAAGACTTTCTTTTGCTGATTGCAGAGGATTAGAAGCCATGAGACTCCTCATATAATAATAAACAGCATCCAACTTTCTTCTCTTAAAGAAATTAAAACATATATTTGTTAAAATACCGATTATTAATAGAATAATTTTTAAATAATTATCCTTACAAAATAATGAATATATTAATATTTATAAAGACCGGTCTTTCAAATTTTATCTCATTAAGTTTAAAGCAAATAATGTAAACATATTTTGTCTCAAGAAAATTAGAGTATGCGTAAACCATCCATATTCTACTGAGAATCCTGAAACTAATTCCTTTTTCCTTCCGTTAAATCTAATAGACTTTATACTTTGCAACTTACTCTTTCATCGCGCTATATAATACAATTTATGCTTATTTCGTCATTTCAAAATAGTTCGCGGTAAAACAAGTTTTAAACTAAAAATAATTATTTTTCAATAAGCAGATTACAGACATGACTCAATAATCAAGGTGCGTAAATCTCTTTATTTTTCACTTTTATACTTTTTAATTCTTTTATATGACTTAATTTAATCAGAGCTTTTGCTTCTCTCTTAATTATCTTTATCACAGTAAAGTAAAACAAAAAATATTTTAGTTATATTTGTACATTTAAAATAGACATTCAAAGACGATAAAAAAATACTAAATGTAAAATATGGATTTTAATAATTTGAATTTTACTAAAATAAACATTCTATATATTATATCAAATTCTGATTAAAATAAATATGTTTAACATTGTCTTTAATAAAATTTTTTAATTTGTAACTTACAGCAAAAAATGCAAGTATTGCCAACTGATAATAAGGCCGCCCATTCTTAGGATTCAGTTGTTGAGCTTTACTATACCATCTGAAAAGATTTAGAATAAAATTTTGTTTTCTTATAAAGAAAGCAACCATGAAAGATTCTTAAAAAAGCCAAATAAATAAGCAACTTCATCCAATACTTATAAACCATTCTGTAAAAGATTATTATATGATTGATTTACGGTCTTTTTTATTTCACTCTTTTCTAATATTTAAGAAGTTTAAATAATTGTTTTCTTTCATAAAATTACACAATTTTTTAAAAAGAAAGATAGAAAAAATATAATTTTCGTGTATCATTAAATGTTATTTACAATCTTTAACACGATACCTTCTTCGGCCTTAAATTAACTACAATGAAAAGAAAAAATTCATACATTAAAAGTCGTGTTTTCAATAGGTTTCGTAACTTCATGAAAATAGTTGTAACTATGAATCACAAAAAATATGAAACTGAAAAAGAATTTTAAAAAGAAGAAATTTCGATTGATACTAAACATTGCAAACTTTATTCATAAAAGATTTAAATTACTCACTGCCTAGATTTTCCGTAATTATTACTTTCATTGGCAACCTCTTTGTATCGGGCTAAATCTCCCAAGAACAGCATCATTTTCTGCAAAGATACAATTACAAGTCCAGCATAACCCATACCCTTTGGAGGGCTCGCACAGGCAGACAGAAAACTCTCCACTTTAAACTTATAATTTTCTTCCATTGCTTGAATAAGTTTTTCAAAATATTTGATTCCCTATAAAAATGAAATAAATTAATATTTTTGATTTACTTTTAAAATATGTAGTTAAAATCAAAATTTAATTACATCATAAAAAGTGAATGCAACTGACTAAAATGGATTACCTTGTTATTTCACATTGTACGGAAATAGTTAAAATTAATCTTACCTCTTCTACTAAATTTAGTAACGCATCTTTGTAATTTTCTTTGTTTTCTGGATCCTCATTCATTGATTTCCGTAAGGTTTCAATTAAATTATAATAGATGATCTTCCACATGTGCTGTTCGACATTTTCCTCCTGACAAAATTTGAGTTCAGTCATGAGCAAAGTATGTAAACTTTGCTGTAAAAATTGTCGGACATGATCAATTCTAGGCCATTGCTGCAAAACTGCTGTTCCTTTACATGATCGAAGTATGCACTGCAATTCTGAATCGGCTCTTTCAATGTCAAGCAAAAGTATAGGATTTCTGTGTAGTCTGAAACTATAAAATTTAATTAAATTAAAATATACACCTTTGCTCAAAATGGAAATATAATCGAAAAATGATAGGAATAATTATTTTATTAATTTTTTAAAGGTATTAATATAAAAAAATAAAAAACTTATATTATTAGAGATATGTAAATTAATAAAAAATTATGCCGAGAAAATATATCTCAAAAAATTTCAAATTCAAAAATCTTGAAGAGTATATTCAATCTAAATAATTATAGGAGAGAGACTATCTCTCTAAGAGGCTATCTCTATAAAGACAAATCATATTATTATAATTATTTCTTAGATTGTCTTTTCAGAGATCTCAAAATAATAAATTTTTATTACATATGGAGATCTATGGATGTTTATATATGTCTGCATTATATATGGGAGGGAGATCTCTTTGATTCTCTATAGATTAGAAATAGCATAATAACAAGAGTAATAATAAGAATAATAATAATCATATAGTAGAAGTTTCAAAATTATTTACCTGTCATTAGTATGGTCATACCAAGCAGGTCGATTAGGTGATGGTTCCTTAAGAACTCCACAATTAATTCCATCACCTAGTGAGCCATTTCGAGGATAACTTGAATAGTGAGGGGGTGGCTGAAATCCTAGTTGTGGAAGTCCCTGATCTGGATAACTAAAAATGTAGATTAATTTTGTAAAAATTTTTTGAAACAGATTGTTTAATTCTAAATGTTTAAAATTGATCATAAAGGCAAGATTTATTTTTACAAGGCGATTACATTTAAATGATTTTAATATAAATTTATACCTTTCACAGATAATGTAATATTAATATAAAACAAGACTTCAACGATATATGTATGAAGAATATATATAAATATAATCTCATTCGTATTTCACAAGTAAAATACGGACAAAAACCTAATTAAAAAGGGTTAAAGAATTTGAACATTATCATCTCACAATCACTGACATATATTTTTTACAAATTAGTAATAAGAAACCCTAAATCGTTCTATTCAAATTAGATAAATTCATACATACTTGATTAGTTATTGGGTTTTTAGTAATATAACATACTAACCTTGTCATGATATTGCTGACGCGTGAATTAAGAGAATTAACAATAATTGGTTTACTCGGATTACTGGGATCAAAAAGTTGCCTTTGAGGAGGCTGCTGTTGTATTACAACAGGTTGTTGCAACTGAATGAACCCTCTTTGATTATAATTTTGAGCATTTTGATTTGTTGAATCATGATGGGACAAACTATCCATTCTTTTTTCTTCGCGCCATCGGCATACATCTTCTTTTTCGGGTTTTTCCCTTTCTTTTCTCCAATCCTTTTCTTGATCTCCTCCGCGTCTCCAATCCAATACATCAGCCTTGGTGTCTCTATCTTTGCTAGATTCACGACTTAAATTTCTATGAAAACCATAATGTCCTTTATTTCGGTCTTTACTGGACGCCCTGTAAACGTTTTCATCGCTTTGACGTCTTTGATTTCTGTATCTGTCCTGGCTGCTATTTCGATAGAATCTTCCGGTCTCACGACTTAGACTTCGATCTTTTTTATTTCCTCGTCGCCTCTGCTTCCTTTTGCTTCTTGAAGAATGTAAATTACTCAAACTTGCAACAGATGAACTCCTAGACATTGCTTCCTTTTCTAGTCTCTCCGATTCTTCAACTTCCTCGCTCCAATCAAGAACTTTTGGCGAACTGCATTGTAAATTGGTCACCTTACGGTTGTCTGGTGAAGTAACTTGAGAACTTTCAGCCTGAAGCACATTTTTCTTTATTTCCTTCGATTCAGGATCAGTCGTTGAGATTGTGCTTCCAGTACTTAGTTTTCTAAAAAATTTGATATTAACAAAATTTAATTAATTAACCAATTAATAGAATTGATCTAACGTTAACATTATTATTCTCATATTATCACTTACTAGACCAAACAATCAATTTACATTAAAAAAAAATATACTATTCACCCTACCTAGATCTTGGAGGTTTCTCGCTTGATATTCCATTTTGCGATTCTTGACTTCTTTTATTCATCGATTTAGATTCTTTCCATGAACTATTCCGTCCTTCGTGCGGAGCTTTCCTTATATTGTAATCTTTCTGATGTTTCCTACTTCTTGTAGAATCATAATTCACGTATCGCTCTTCAAAGGGTGTTACTTGATCATGTGAAGAAAAGCTTCTAGGGGGAAGATTCGTCGGCGGAGGCATTAAATTCCTTTCATTTGATATATTCTCGTGCGATTGTGATATGTTTCTAAATGGCGTGCTAGACCTAGAATTTTGCGTCGACTCGCATTGAGACATCAAATTTTGCTGCTTTAACAATTCCATTTCCTTTTCTGCTTCTTCCCCCCTCAATCTACCCCGTCCAAGGCCTTTCGGTGAAGGCACCGTCTGTGACCATTGCTGAGGAGGATACTGCTGGTACTTTTGAAGATTAGGAGGTGGCATTGAATACTGCTGCATACTATAATTTGAGGCAGAATTATTTAAAAACGATAAAGTACCGCCATCCCAGTGTTCTTCTGAAGATGTCCCAATACATGTATTTGATGCCAAATTTATTGTCATTCCTTTTTCTTCCATATATTTCTTTTTCAATCTTGGAGGCAGGGAATCAAAAGCAGATTGTTTCGTTATGGAAATATTTCCGCTTCCTCTTCTGCCCTGCATCGGTTTTGATTGCATTCTATCATTGTTCCATGTAGAATGCTCCATGCTCCTAGTGTCGCGTAAGCGATTATTATTAGGATTACTATTATTATTAACATTATTATTGTGATTAGTGTTATGTCTACCGTTAGAAGCATGAGGTAGCATCCTTGGTTCCGAATTTTGCCTAAAGTCTCGTTTGTCAGTCTTAACGTTGAGATGAGATTGATTCCTTATTGGCTCAGGTGAATTTGATGTAGAATAAGATAATCCTTCGTTTGATTTTCCCAGCATTTCACGTGAAAGATTTAATTTATTGGATTCTACCTTTCGTTTATCATCGTGCTTTTTCTGTCCAAAATTACGTTTTTCATTCTTTACATCTCTTTGGTAGCGAGTATTATCCGAAGACGTTTGTCTCTGCATCTGTCGGTTTTCAAATTGCCTTCTCTGTCCTTCTTCTTTATGTGATTGTCCAAAATCCTGATCTTCCGATTCTTTCGCAACTTCTCTATGACGACCTTTTCCCTTTGATTTGCGTTTCTTCCTTACATCACTACTTGCCCCTTTTGCATTATCCTCCCAAATATCTTCTCCATTCTTTGCAGGCATCTGAGTATTTTCTACTCTTTCTTTCCTGTTAAACCCCACTTTTCCTTCTTTTTCAGGTTGTAGCCCTATTTTCGGCACATAAATCGCTTGTTCAGGTTTTCGTGTTTTTTTTTTCTCTTCTGAAGGCGGTGAAGTACACAAAGTTAAATCAATGAGAGGGACATTTCCGTTTTCCGTTGAAATTGATAAATTTTTCATTTCTGAAGTAATATCATTAAGATTTTTATTAACCTTCTGACTACCTCTGCTTAATATTTCGTTACTGTTATTCGTTTTACTTTCAAATTTTTTAATAAAATTTTTCGGCTTTCCATGCGTCTGATTTACTTGTCGATTTTTTTTAAATGACTCTGTGGGGCACGGGCTTGGCGATTTCGAATTTCTCCATAAATGATCTTCTGATCTGCGTAACATCATTCCCATTCGGGGACGATATAATTCAATTTGGGGTTTATCTCCACTTTTCCTACTCTCATTCTTGTTTGAACCATCATAATCTTGTTCATCAGTTGTCTTATCTGCAACATTCATTTTAAAAATTAAAAGAATAACACTTTTAATTGAAGAATGAAAATCTAAATTATTTTTTTATTTAGTGTAATAAATAAAATACTACATTAAATATTCAATTATTTATAGTTATACAATTAATTACAATTAAGAAAATTCCCCTACATTACATAATCAGAACAAAAGTAAATGTTTCTCAGTCTTTCCACTTATCAGTATGAAAAATTAAATATTCATCCTACAGCTAAACATTTATATAAAACCTACATCATAAAAAAAATTAAATTTTCTAAAAAAATTTTATGCCCAAATACATAAAAATTCGCCACAAAATGTTAAAATATCGAAATTTATAATTCTGAATTTAAAAATGTAAACTATAATAATATGTTATATATATTATATATAATTATATTCATATATAATATATTACATATTAAATAAAATAATAACATTAAATTTATACATTATATATATAATATACAACTATAGTAGTTATAATACTGTAACTTTGACCATATTCTTCATTTAGTAAAATAATATAAACTAAGAATTAAAAAAAGAATTCATACCACTTACTTCTAAAAATAATATATAACTAGAATTATAGCAATAAATTTTAGCTATTTATTTCTTTTAAAAAACAAACATGATTAAAATATCAAAATTTCAAATAATTTTAAGAAAATTTAATTATTACACCAAATTAAATAAAAGATAGTTTTCTTTTGGTTTAATCAAACACTTATCAAATTCAATAAATTAGAATGGATCAAATGTTTCAAATGAATAATTTTTTCATTACAATTACCTCACACTGCTTTAGTGGTGGAAATTATTATTAATAATTCTCACATTTTTCATAATCAAAATATATTTTTGATTATATGTTAATTGAACTTCTTGACACTGTTTAAAATCATATAAGAATGCTAAACAAACATGGGATGCTAAAACTACCAATTCAATTTAAATATGAAATATATTTTTTGAAATGCAAGAACTAAAATAATTCACAATCAATCATTAAATATGCCAAAATAATAAAAATCAATCATTAATTTTTTTAAAATTATACATCTTTTAGATGGTAAATTATAATTATAGTACAGAATAAAATCTTAATAAAACTACTACTTTATAGTGTAAACTTTATAACTACTTGTTATAAAAAGTATAAATAAAACAAATTTAAATGGACTAGGATATTTAAATTTCATAAATGTGAATAATGAATTTTTAAACAAATTTTCATCTTTTGTGTATTAAACAAAAAACCAAATGAGAAAAATAATAAAAATAAATTTAAATAATGTAAGAATAAAATCACAACCATTGTAATTAAAATAATCTATATTTAATTTGGTATTTAATATTCAAGTTATAAAATAATATAATTTTCATTTTAGTTTATGCTAAATATATATTAAAATATACAATTTTTTTTAACAATATAAATTTATAATAAATTCTGACATTACATTTTAAAATATATCAAATTCAATTGTATAAGAATTACAATAATATTTCAGAATCAATTTTCACGTAATCAAAATCAGATATTCGTTCACTTTATAGTATTCAGCTGAAAAATTCATATCCGCTCATTCAAAACATAAATATTAAAATAAATTTGCCAGTTTAAATTATTTTAAAACCAGCATTTCTCATAGCCTTTTTAAAAGTACTACATTCAAAAAAATTTAAATTATTACATTCATCCCGAAATTAAACTCGGCAACTTGAAGTAAATTTCCTGGAAAATTACCGCTAGTTTTTAGATATTCTAAATAATTTTTATTTAAATGTATCTTCGGGAAAAATAATCAAATTTTATATTTAAATAAAAGAATAAAAACGAAAAACAAGGAACGCAGAGCTGTGAATCACACCCTCCCTTTCCTCAATTCTTAATTTGTATTTATTTAAAATTAAAGAACAAGATTTTCCATAAATATAAGAAAATGCGGTGAGAAACATAAGTCAAGAAAGATTATATGTTATAAGGATGTTTACCTGACAAAATATTTCGCGACATTTTGCGTCCTTCAGTACTATTTTCCGCCATTACAATTTTCCTCTTTTTAGAAACAGAACTAATTCAGAAATTAGGGATGACATCATGGAGTTTATTTCAGAAATTCAACATTACAAAATATGCCACTCCACATGGTTTCTGTTTACGGTACCGATACGATGAGTTTGGGCGTAATCTAATTTTCTGGTATTGTGCGAATTATTTAAAATGTTTAAAATATTTTTCTTTATGACGTCTTTATCTTCTATTTTGCTGTGGTATTTTTATGAGTATCATACAGAAAAATTTATAAGTTGCGTTCAAAGCACTCCGTATTTAATCCCTTTTATAAGCAGTTTCAATTTTTACTTAGGTAGGACTTCAAAAAAATCCGTCATTCGGGACAGATTATTTTCCGCGAAAGAATTGAAAGAGTATGACGGTAAAAAAAATAGCAAAGGGATTTATATAGCGATACTTGGTAGAATTTTCGATGTTAAAAAGGGAAAGAGACACTATGGCCCAGGTGGTGCTTATCATGTATTTGCAGGAAGAGATGCATCCAGATCCTTTATTTCAGGAGATTTTACTGGGACAATTACCGACGATGTGTTGGACTTGTCTTTAAAAGAACTTTTGAGTTTAAGAGACTGGCTAAATTTTTTCGAAAAAGAATATATTTATAAAGGGAAATTAATAGGAAGATATTATAATGGTTTAGGAGAAAAGACAAATTACTTAAAAGAACTGGATTTAAAATTTAATGAAGCTGAAAAGAATCAGAAATTTAAAGAAATGGATGAACTTCATTTTCCACCCTGCAATGTTGAGTGGACTCCTGAAACTGGTTCAAGAGTCTGGTGCTCAGAAAGAAGGTAACATTTGCCAACAGTGACTTTAAAATTATTAATTGGATTTATTTAAAATATTATTTTGATTTTTTTCACTTTTAAAAATTCTAGTGAAATTGAATAAAAACCTTAAACATGAATATTTCTAAGTGTTAATGATAATTTTATGTCAATAATTCTTCAGCATAAATTGTTATTAATTAAAAAGCATCATGAGATGTAAATATTTTAATTTCTCTTATTGTGGGCAAACTTGAAATTAAAGATTTAGTCATTTAAATAAAAAAGAAAATTAAGTTTTTTTTAGATATTGTAACAAATTAATTTAAAATTCATTTTATTTTCAGTGGTGGAATTAAGAGAAATTGGATTGGAGTTCCAAGGAAATTGTATACAGTAGGTTCGGATTCTTTTCGATGTGCTTGCATAGATATGAATCAGTTAAATAATGCAGATTCTGTACAATATGCTAAAAGAGGACATATTAAAGAATATGATAATTGTGATCCACAGTTATCCAGTTGCTTTGTAAAGACCTAATTATAACTAAGTTTAAGAGTATAGGAAAAATTTAAAAATGCAGATGATCAATGGGTGATCTCTTGATTTTCAGATTTTGTAATATTTTGGAGCAATAAAATATTGTCTTTCAGTCATTTAATTATATTTAAATTATTGTAAAAAATTATTTAAGATAAAAAAAGGATAATATAAAATAAAATTTATATTGCAATATACCAAACACCTTATAATAATATCCTTTTAACATCCCATTAATAACTTTTCTATAAAAGTATCTATATGAAAATAAAATTACATTCATTCCAGTTAAAGAAAGTCAGTCATTTTATAATAGTATCACATAATAAACTGATATCAAAATGTTTTTATGATTAATTTCTTTTTATTATGTTATAATTCAAGCTAAAATTGCATAAGCTTTTGCCATCTAAAAGAAAATAATTATTTTATCATGTTTGACTTTAAAAAAATTTATGTTAGAAATATCTGAGTAATTATATGCCAAAAGTAAATTTTCATGAACACAGACAGCAGATAAATCTTTATTAATATGGCAAATACTAAAAATGGCATCTTATCTGTTGAATAATCCTTTCTGTAATACATCAAAATAAGTTATGAATTCTTGAAATTTAAATAAAACCTGAAAACTGAAAGGTAAAAAATATATTTGAAAAAAATATTTAAAAAGTTTCTTAAAATTATACTAATTATAATGCCAAAAAAGAAATAATAAAGTTGAACAATGATTGTGAAAAATATCTCATTAATTTAGACACTACATTACTAAATTATAATTAAAAATAATTTTTTTCATTAACACATTTTTGCTTTTGCTAAAAATAATAGTAGGGTACACAGAAAATTTTTTTCTGAACTCCTAACTTTTTAATAAAACATTTCTCATTCGTTATTAAAAACAACAAAAATATAAGTTTTATTATTATTGACTTAATTACTATACGCAAATGACAATAACTTTATTTAATTTTGAACTCAGGTTCATCAGGATTCATTTTCAATTCATTATTACTTTACTGCAAAAAATTTTTTAAAAATGATTATGTTTGGATAGAATTTTTTTATTAACATTAATTAAAGTCAAATTTTAATTCATAGTGATAATTAAAATAAATTTTTATGTTGCACATCATACATTAAAATCATAACAAAATTTAAAATCTAGTTAATAAAAAATTAAACCTGTAATTGCTGTTAATTACGAAACTTCAGGCTTAAAAAATGTGATTATGTTATCAAAAACATAAAATTAAAATTAAAAATAGTTTAATGAACATATTAGTAAAAAGACTCAAATTTTTAAACAAAAAATTCAGGATGTTATTAATTTCTTATCTTTGTTAATTTTATTTTATTATCCCAAACCACTATTAATTCTGTCCAGTATAATCCAGGTTCAATAAATCGATAATTGCTAACAATCCCTATTATATCTGGTGTCAAATTTTCTTATTAATTTTATTCAAACAATATTAAAAATTTTACAAAGATGTTGATATTCAAGAGCAATAATATGTAAAAATTCATACCTTTGCTGTTGAAATGAAAAATGCATAAATGCCAGGAACAAGAATATTTTAACAAGAATTCCAAGATTAGTTAATCAGAAATACAACCTGCCAAAATCTTAAACATTTCTGTCTTTAAAAAGAATTTCTTGAGAAATTTCCTTCATTTTCATTCAAAAAAATAAAATTCATATTAATCATTTTGTGATAAAAAATTAATATTTTTTCTCAATGATTTACAATTATATAAATTATAAATTAATTCAAAATATCAATTATCACTATATTCACATTCCATTTTTTTATTATAATAAATAATAGCTTTGATTTAATAAATAACTATTTAGAAAGATATCTACTTTTTGCAGGGATAATATTCCTGAATTATAGTCTTTATTAAATAAATAGCTTAATTATTGTAATATTCTCTAATTAAATTTAAAACATTCCACATGGATCAATAATTATCTAAATTTGACTAATAAAGTCCTTTCTTTTCATTAAAAATATAATAATTTTTGTATGAATGTTAAATTAGAATAAATATAAACAAAGAACCTATCAAATTAAGTGAGAATTACAAGATGCAAATGTAGAAATTAAAAATTTAAGAGAAGTTAAAATTCACCAAGACATTGCATTATCTCAAAATTATAACAATAACAGGTGAAAAACAAAAATTATTTTAAACAACTGAATTTTTGGCCTTCAGTACAATACAAGATGATAATTGTTTTTATTATATATTAGCAATTAATAATTGTTTTCATATATTAAAAGTATTATTCATCAAATGCTTTTTTACACAAAAATATTTACAATTTTTACAATTAAAACCAAAAATCTCAAAATAAAAACTTTGTAAATTATTTTTTAAAATATTATTTCACTCTAAAAATTATCATTGTAGATTTTACTACTTTTACTGAATTTCTTGCATATCACAGCAATTTTCAGTATTATCATCTACTTTGCAATAAATACTTTTTGGATCCTCAGTAATATTGCTTTCTTCATTAGTTATATTTTCATCATTAAGAAAGTTATCTATAAATAACATTTTTTGTTTAAATTCTTCATCAGTCATTTTAAATAACTTCATTTTCTTATCCATTTTTTTAATCTTGGTTTTTCGCAATTTTGATTTGTACTTTGTGGTTATTTTAAACTCTCTTGATAAATAAAGGGATCTCTTATGTTTTCCAACACCCAAATATATAGTGTTCTCTTTTCGTAAAATTGGATCTTCAAAAATAGTCTCTAAATTTTTATGCATTAATTTTACTTTCTTGTTTAAATAAATTTTCTTAATTTCATCTTCCAAATCCTGAACTTTGATGGTATTTTTTTTTTTAGGAAATTCAGATAAAGGAACCCAATTTCCATTATTTCTTGACATAGACTGTGACCTTGTTAATCTTTTATTTTCATACAAATTGTTAATTCTTTTTTCTGATTCTAAAAAAATATCTTTCCTTGAATCAACAATGTCAAAAGTTTTCAGCTGAGTTGACAACTCTGCCAATTCCATTTTCCTGTAAAAAGAAAATTTATAAAAATTACTGAATCCAATTTTTTTTTTTAACGATTTATAATTCTTATGGAAAAATAATAAAAAATAACTTATTATTATTTCCATGAGAAATAACGGATTTTTAAACATCAACTTAAATAATTTGATTATAAAAAATGATTTATCTTGGAAACCAAAATATAAAACATATTTACTTGGACATGCAAATGTTCCAAGTCTTAAGGCAGGTCAAAATTACTTACTGTATGTGATAATCATGTTGATTTAAAAAGTGAATTAAATCAAAGCACTACATGCTTAAATTTAGTTAGTATGCAAATTAAAATATTAAATATACTGCCGGAGCTCTTGACTATTATACTGGAAAATATTAATTTCCCAAATTACTTCGTATATGTTTTGAAATCATGTTTTCAGTATGATATTAATTTTATAATATTAATTATAATTATATTAATTTTAAAATTATTTCTTATATTAATTTTGTAATTTTAGCATCTGAATTATGTACCAATTATCAAGACAAATAACAACAAAAAAAGATTTAAAATGTAAATTTTAAAAAAAGAAAACTAATGGTATAAGAAAATACAGAATGAAAAAAAGGTAAAATTAATAATTATTTTTATATCAACGGATGAGATTAATATTTATATACAGGAAAACAATAAGAAATGCGAATATTACCTTACTGGCCTTCTGGTTTAATTAAGCACAGCAATATTAAAATTATCACAAACAGTGAAAAAAAAAATTTCTGAAATTAATTACAATCCATTTGACAACTGAGTTACTTCACTTAAGACCTGGCTAACATATTATCAGAACTCTTAACTAAAAGGCAATTTATGGCGAAAAACGTACAGTCTCTTTTTTACATTTATTTCCCGCCCACAGTGAATTTATGACTCGGGAATGTATTTCATGAACATTCACATTAGAGTTAAAAATTGACAGAGGGTTTACTATCAATATTTATGTCACAAATTCAAACACGGAATCCTCCCTACTTTTTATCCCCTCTTTTCAGCATAAATGGCGATAAACTTCCTTGATTCTTTAACAAAAAGCAACAAGAGCTGATTGTTACAAACCCAGCAAAACTAAATTTGCATGGCTTAACATGCAATTTTTGTTGCCACTTCCATTCCTAGTTTGAGCCCCCATTAACTTTACTATTTATTTTTCATTTCTGAATGACTTGCTTTAAAATGCAAATATTGTTTTACAGCGTACAGTGCCCAAGAAAAGTTTTATGCATACTTACGTAGAATCTCTACTAACGCTTAATGATCCGCGTCTCAATCATTTAAAAATCACCACATCCGATAACAATAGTCGGCAATTGCTATAACTATTCACTAATTAAAAGCCATAATCTCATATTTGACAAAATGTAAGAAAAAAGTGTAGATTGCATTTGAGTTAAATAATCACTACAATAGCTTACAAAACTATGATTATTACCTTTTTATGATTTTATGCAGATTGTGAGAGAATAATCAGAATTGATAATGAAAGAGCTTTTAATTTCTGCTTTGTAAATTAACTATCTAAATATAATTTCTACGTAATTATATGTACCTTGAATGTATACATCTAATTCCTTATTTATTTATTTATTTTAACTATGTTGTTGCTTATGAAAATTCATTTTATTTAATTGGTGAACTAAAATTTATATTCACCGTTGTCGAGAATAATTACAATGATAGAATTACGACTCCCTCAAAATTCATAATATAAATGAAGACCTTTCATTAAGGAAGAAAAATTTTGACAGGCTAATTTGGCGGAAGAAAGTTGTGTATCATGAAGATGGAATTATCAACGCGGTGACTGCTGAATTCTTCATACGATTGTTGATGTTTTAACAGCTGTGTATTCAAACTAGAAAAATCAATAACGAATATAAATATATCAATAATTTCTTCATTTTCTTTAAAATAATAGCATAATCGGCTGGCAAATTTTCGGTGACTATGCTTCGTTTCTTTGTACAATACAGTTCAAGATGTTAATATCTTATTCATTCAATTTTTGATTTAGATCGAATGAAAATATGGTCATACAAAGGGCGAATTTAACGTGGGGATCAAATTTCTCAACAACGGAAGTTCATATCACGGAAGATTTGCCTTCAAATGACGTTTCCAATGCAGAAGTGGAAGTAAATGACATTTGGAAGAATCAGCAAGCGTTATCTGTTAAAACTGAATCCAAAAATTTGGTGGAATGGGTAAGAATTAACTTTTACTCAAAGTCATTGTTCTTTTTTTTCTAATGTACAAGTTGAAAAATGAAAAAAGAAAAATTTGATTTTTATATATTTATATTTTATAGAATGCAATGAAAGTTAGGAGTGATTTAGTTTTAAGAATGATAGAAACATTAGTTAGAAAATGACTGAAAATTGTTAATTTTTTATTTTGAGTTCTAATTGGAGCTGAAATTTTTTAATTTCAATTTTTATATGATATGAGCATGCATAGATACCTGAAAGTTATGTAGTACATTTAAAATAAATAATTCTTTTATTTATTACCAGCTATGAATGCAACTGCATGCTATGCAAATATAAGTTTAAAGAGAACAAAAAAATGATAATGGCAGCATGACATGGATAATCAGCTGATTCCAAGCCTTGAGAAGTAATTTAATGTGAATAAACATCAAAATATTAATCCTCATTGAGAAATAGTATTATGGAAAATATATGACAAATTTTTATAGGTAAATAATTATTGATAATGGCTGTAACTACTTTTACTTGCATATATTTCTAGATTATTAACAAAGCATTTGGCTTCTGCTTTTAAAAATTTTCAATTTTTTTGTTTTGTTATAATCATATTTCATTTTATTTTAGTTTCACAATTTCCTATTACTTTATCTTTCTATTTTAAGTAATAATTTCTTATTTTTTATAACTCTGTACCTTTTCCAATGATTTTTATTCTAACATTTCTTAATATTTATTTCTAATAAATGATTAAGGTATAATTATTGTTAAAACAAATGTTTGCATTTTTTTATTGCTACATTTAATAATACAATAACAATATAAAATAATAATAATAAAATATTAAAATATATATATTCCATTACAATAATAAAATATATGTAATATTTCCATTATTATTATTAAATATTTATGAATTTGTAACTTATAATTTCTGGATTTAAATTTTTAATAAAATATTATTTTATAATTCTTATTTAATACATATAAATATTCGTTTTAATATACATTATTTTATTATATAATATGCATTAATACTTTTTTTAATAATATTTGATCACCCATATTTATTAATTTTTTTATTATTAATTATTATTAATTTTTCTGAAATATTCCTCACTTCATACAATTTTAAAATAATTGGCTCTCCTCCATATTTAATATTTAATTGAAATTTTTGAAATACATTTAAAAAGGATCAAGGCATAACTTAAACTGCAGTACTAGGTAATACATTTAGGTTACAAACTTGTTTTTAACGTAGTTTTTAAATAAAAAATTATTCATATTTTGTTCTTTTGCCTTATTTTGAATTTTTTCATAAATCTTTATTCACATATTTTGATCCCTTTTATTATGGAATAAAAAAATTTACTTACACTCAAGGTATTATTATTATTATTATTATTATTATTATTATTATTATTATTATTATTATCATTATTATTATCAGTTTCATTTCGTTTTGTAAATCAGCAAAAGCTGATTCATTCATTCTCTCTGACAATGTTTTCATCCGACTAAAATTGATCTACTGAATTTGAAATAAATCGGGTTGATTAATAATTTTTGCAGAACGCTTTCAAACTAATTTTTTAAACGATATTCGAATTAATTGCTTTAGTTCAGGTGAGATCTTGAACAGTGGCACGTTTCGAACATTTAGACCCTTTCAATGGGCATTTTTCCAATGATTAGGTCGCAAATTAGACCCAGTAAATCTTGCCCGGAAAATACCATCCCATTTTATTATATATAATAGCATTTTCCACTCTTGTAGTTTCCTAATAGTTGATTAAAATTTTCCGATTTTATTTTCAGAATCGCAAAGCAAGCAATCAATTGTAAAACTTGTACATGTATCTTTTGTGTTCCTGAGGAATAATGCCATTAGCGACTTTTGAATTGCTTTCCTTCCGAGAACAATTAAAAATCCTATTTCATTCCCTTTGTTTCCCGAAACAATGGCTTGTCCTTTAAGCGAAGATTCCATGAAGCTCAGCTGAAACGCCTTCACATTCATTTATCGCATTTTAATACAAATACAGTAGATTTTTCCCGCAGACTTTTAACTTTGAAATTAATGTAATTCTAACCCCTTTCTCTGTTTTTTTTTTTTTTTTTTTTTTTTATTGATTTAAAAACATAATTTTACAAATAGAATTGATGTAATGTATTTGTGAACATCATGGTTCACAGAATAGATTCCATTATGTAAATTCGGACAAAGATGTCTGGTCGAATCTAGACTATTTTTTTTATTTAATGCAAATTTAATATTAGGGTTGAATTCTGTGACAGAGTTTTGCAGACGTTGAACGTTATTCCCACATGAGGAGTTTTCAAAACTTGTTTTTAACGTCGAGACCGAAGGAAACCCGTTTTTTCACCTGCTTTTTGGACGGAGAGCTGCCATTGATATTGACCTTTTCATTGCTAAAGTTGGACGGTGACTTTCGGGCTCTAAATAATTTTCTTAGGTTTGCTCAAAAATTTCGGACTTTTTTTTTTTTAATTTTTGTTGAGTTTAACATACTAACAGTTGTATGTGATTATATTTTTAAAACTTTCTTATATATAAATTTTAAGTTTTATATATTTAGTTATAAGTTTATTAAGTTTCACGCCGTTTTAATATATATTCCATTGTTTATTCATTAATTTTAGAAAAATACTTTCCATATGCGCCAAATGACTTTGACAAATCTCTCATCTTCCTCTGGACAAGTGAGGCAGACATTAAGTGCACAAGCAGCAGGAACGAAGTTGAGGGGTCGATATATGACAAGTGCCAGCAAGTCATTAGACCTTTTGAGATTAAATATTCAAAATCTTATCAACAAAGAAATTGACTCCGTACTCAAAAAATATTTAGATGCAAGTATTCTATCTACTTATTGTTATGATCTGTACAATGTAAACATACGGTTAAAAGATGTTCATTTCATACGTCGACGTGACGTATCATTTTTTATATAAAAAAAGTTTTGTTTAAGAAGACTTAAAATTTTAATTTTATAATTTTTAGAAATTTTTTCAACCGGCCATCGAAAATATACGTAATAATTTAGGAGAGAATAGTGTCACAGAGGAGAATATTAGAATTGTTTGCCGACAAATTTTGGAGGATGCCAAACTTCAGTATTATAGTACTTCACAATCGAGAGGTAGTTCACCTTATAGTGACTCTGAGACTGGCAGTATAGGAGATTGTCGGTTTGCCCGTAATGTTTCTAATGTAAGTGGTGGCAAATAGATGTGTGATTTAAATATTGTTGTTTGCATAGATATGTTATATCCACTATTTAATTCCTATAGAGTCCTCTTACTATATTAAACAATAAAAGAAAAGAATCTGATACGGACTCCGAAGCAAGTCAATCGATAATGAAAGCTAGGAAGAAAACAATTAGAACTGCTTCAAATGTCATATCAGGAGTTTCTGCTCCACTTAAGATTATGAAATTAGATAATATTAGAAGAGAGGGACCTAAATGGGATCCGAATAGAATCGTGAAATCAACTCTTTTTATTATGGGAGCCAGGTAAGATTTTTGCTTGAATAGATTATAGTGCATTTACAATTACTTTTATTAGCAATATTTTCATAATATTTGCTTTATTTGTATTTTTATTTAATGCTAAAAGAAAATTTTATTATTTTTCAATTTCTTTATTAAATATTCTAAACATTCTAAGTGTTCGTAATGAAATATAAAAAGAAAACTGAAATTTTAATTCTTATAGGGCAAATAAGGTTTTAGGATTTGGACAGACTCGAGGCAGATTGTATACCAAACATCCAGAATTACTTAAATATTCTGGGGATACGGAGGATAAAGAATGGTTATCCAGGCACAATTTAATGCCTCCTACAGGAGGAATTGCATATCTGCTGCTTCTAGAAGATGTTAAGGAACTAGCTGAATCAGAAGAATATAGGTAGAGATTACAAGATTAAAAGTAACAAGAATTAAAATTTTTGATAAAATGTAAAATAAAAATTTATTAAAATATTAATCATTTAAAAATTTATCAAAACCATTTACAGTCACTGAAATTGAATGAATGAATTCGGTGAACAGTAATAAAAGCTAAAAATTTATTATTTTAATATATATATTTACTATAGGCAATATAATATCCAATATTTACTGTTTATAATTTTTCAGATCTCGATTTATATTTTTCCTTACAGACACAATCCGAACATTCTATTAAACGACTTGAAAGGTTTTGAAGCTCCTGATTTTATGTTAAAAAAGATTCGTGCCTTTGTGTCTCAAGCTCGTACCGATGGTAAAGAACAAATGAATCTAACCTATTATAATGATATCGGCGATGTAAGTAGATATTTTTATTTATTATATTTTCTTAGTTGTTTTAAATTTTTCTTATTTCCAAATATTTAGTAAGCTTAGCTTTTCATAAATTAAAGGTTCTCTGTAAAGACTTTAATATTTTGAAATCATTTCTATGAAAATTTGATAGGAATATACATCAAAACCTAATGTAGATATTTATTTATTGAAAAAAGATGGAAAGATGAATTAAATAATTTGTTTTTTACATTTTAAAATTCTGATTTAATAAGAAAATAAATATCGAATATACATAATTTCTACAAATTATTATATAATTTATGATTCAGTTTCGTTAATATTTTCTACAATTGGAATTCGGTTTTTCCATCAATAGTTTAGCAAAGCATTTCATTCGAAGACTGGAGGAGTTTGGTTCCTTAAAACGAGTCATTTTAACCTAAAAATCGTTTATTGCCTATTAAAAGTATACAAACTGTTAAATCAATCATTTTAATGCGAACTATTTATTGCAATGTTTCAGAATGGAAGCAAATTCCATTGTTCTATGGATTGCGCTTCGGTTATAATGACTCCACCCGCTACAGTTCTTGGTTCCGCTCCCGGAACGCCTTGCGAATCTTTAGATTTCATAGACTGTCCGTCTGGTCTATTAACGTCGGCGCAGGCCAACGACTACTTGTCATCCGCAGGGCAAAATCTTATGTACGATAATATTGTGTACTGTGAAGCAAATAAATCGACTCAAAATCTTTACACTTCAACTTCATCAATGTCCAGCAGCATTATTAATGCTAATAATCATTCTGGATTAGCCTCATTGTTAATGTCGCCAATTGACAGCGATAATTCTCAAGAAATCATTGAATAATTTTTATACCTATTTCATATAATTTTTGGGAGGACATTTATCAGAGAAAATTGTTTTATAAAGATTTTACTAGAATAAAAAATCATTTTGATTTTCTCAAATTTACGGTGATTAGGAAATATTTATATGAATTTCTGGGAAATGTTTTCTGCAAAGAATAAAAAAAATGTAGTTAATTAGATTGATGTTGTATCCAGAGTAGATCATATTAGGACTAAAAAATTAGCTTCACTTAAATATTTTAGTTTTTATTTTGTAGCTGTTATTTATTGAACAAAGGAACTTCAGTTACATTAAATAAAAGTCTTTATGGAAAGATTTTAAGTAAAAGACTTTAAAAATAGCAAAATATTTCAGTTCAACTTCGAGTAAACCCAGAAATGAAAGAAAAAAGATTTATTCACTTATCGAAATCTCGCACAGCGGGAGGTAAATGTTAAAAGTGAAAAATTATGGATTCAATTTCCGGTTTAAAATATTTTTATTAATCAATCAGGGTCGTTCTCTCTGAGCTTTATTGTTACGTTTTTTAAAGTTTTCATTTTTCTGACATCTAATAAATTGATATTAATCCAAAATAGTTCCAGAAATTTTTATCAAAATTAAAATATTAAAGAATATCAGAGGCGACTTGTGACACACGCTGCGAAATTGCAACATCCCGCTCTTTTTCTATGTAGATATTTATTTATATATATAATATTTCACATAATATTGAAATTTATAAATAAAAACTCTTAAAGTATTTTTCTGATATTACATGAAATATTTATAAAATTTCTTGTTTGGAAGCTCTTATAGAAAGCGAAATACCTTAAAAGCGTTTATTAAAATTATAAGCTTAACAAGCCATTATAAAACATTACATTTTGAAAGCCAAATCGTTATTCCTTTTTTCTTTTTTATTCAAAATAAGCATGTGCGTCTTCGAAATGATCAAAGACGCTACTGTATAATATTATAGCTTGAGTATTTGGACTGCTATATATTACAGTTGTCTTACATGTTGCGGTCGATTACGCGTTTTACAAGTTCTAAATCTTTAAAATATTCTTAACAAAATAAAAAATATATTATTCTTATTTATTTTTCATCTAATCAATATAAAAATACATTTACAATACATAGTAAACGTTACAGCACAATTTTCAATTCACGGGTCGCCACTGAACGAAATATCTCTTAAATCTTTTATTGGATTTCTGAATCTCCACCTCTTTTTTTATGAATTGCTGGAAACAGTATCGAGATATCCTTTTATAATCTTGGAAAATCTGCATTCAAATTTTAGGTGGTTGCATTCGAAACAAAATTTTTGTTGAGTGGGTCTCCACCTTTCCTCTTTTCTTCTATTTTAAGAAATGTTCAATTTTAAAACTTCGGTTGTTCTACTAATGAAAAACTATAAAATTCAATGAAACTGCAAAAATAAATTTTATTACTATTAATTTTTAGAAAAAAATAAAATTTGACATTTCAACTAGAAATGAAAATTAGTTTAAACAAAGTAAATTAAAAGATGTTTATTTGAATGCTGTCATGATAATTTTAAAAATTTATTCAGATTATTATTTGCGTTTCAGTTTTTCTATCTAAAATATTGACAATTTTAATCTGTTATCAATTTTAGTGACATATTTTAATAAGATGTTGCCGTTTTGGAGTACTTATCGCGAATTTTTTATGTTGTTAGCTTTTGAATTAACTTGCGGGTTTTGAACGTTTAGCAATAATATTCTTCAGGAATTAAATTAATTTGAAACATATTGTTTCACTTATAGGATGACAAATTCTTTGATATTCAGTAATTGTGTTTTATATGCTACAAAATTTTTTTAAAAATATTTCGCAAACATTCTCGCACTTAAGGGGCAGTATGACTTAATTTCTGCAAATAAAATCCTATAAAATTTGTTTTCAAAATATGTATATAATGTCATCATAATTGTATTTCTAATACAATCGGAAATAATGATTTGTTAAAGCCTTAAGTCATGAAAATTCAAGCAAAAGAAATTATATTTTATACTATAAATTCAATTTAACATTTGTGAAAAGCTTAATTATCAAATCAGCTTTAACTGATTTATTGTAAGACTGCATGATCTAGTAAATTTATTGTTAAACTGTCTATCTCGTCCATATGTATTCTTTTTAATTAAATGTAATTGTAATAAAATTTTACTAAATTGGCTGGGATATCAGTTTGATGAAAATATCAAAAATTTACAGATTAATACAAAGGAAATAAATATTTTTTTTTAAACTTTTTAGTAAAATAAAAATATTTTTATTAAAATTAGTTTGTGAGATAAATCATTGCCAACATTTCTTTTATTAACTTTTATTAACATTAAGGCAGATAATCAGAGTTCTGTCAAAGATCTTCGGGGTCAGGCCGGATTCAAAAAGAAAAGTGTTTAAAAGACTATTTAAAATTAGATACACTGCCCGTTGCGTTATGAAGTCAGTTTGAAAGAAGAAAACAAATCTTTTTGCATATACCTCCATGTGGTTAGCTTAGATGATGCAAGTCAGAATTTGTAATTTGTAAATAAAATAAGTGAATTGATGTTAAAACCTGAAAAGTTATATTGATAGAATTTTTTTGGATTGATAAAAATATTTAAAAGTGTGCTTTTATAAAATGAATTTTAGATTTTGTTTTTTCAAAATATATAGTTATAAATATATTATTTTCGAAAAATTTTGCATAAGAGAACTCATCTGATTTTAAAATCATTACCAGCGAACGGGTTTTATGTGAACATGAAAATGCTTGATTGCTTTGGCGGACTTTAAGCGAGACGTTTATTTAAAGTATAAAATTTTAATTTAAACCAATTTAAAGTAAGCTGTCGTTAATCGGCTTAAATCTTTATGTATACATATAGATCAAATTTTTTAAGAACGAATCGGTTTTCGTGCTCAATATGTGCATTCTTTTCTGTAATCATTATCACGTCATATCTTTATTTGAATGCTTTGAATGCACTAAAAAATATCCGAATAATAAAATTTTTTTTTATTGTAAATAATATGCATCGATAAGTTAAAGGTAGTTTAGCTGATTGTAGTTTGGGACACATTTTATTATTTCTCCCATGTCTGGAGAACTGAAATAAATTTTGTAATATTTTCCAAATTAAGTTAATATTGGAAAGAAATAAAATTGAATTTAATTTTTAACTTTTAAATCTTCATAATCTTTAATGGTTTATTGTTGATTTTTTGATCTAGTTTTAGATAAATTTGTCACAGAATAAGTTCAATAAATTTTAGTCAGTCTTTTTTTTTTTTTTTTCGGGTTTTACGATGTGTGTCTAAATAATATGCCACTTTTTTATTTTGGCATGAATGCTTACGGGTTTTATTTAACTGCGCTTCGGTTTCCTCTTTAATTTTGAGCCTGTTAGTGGTACGGACCAAGTTAACATTTATAATTTGAAAGTCAAAATTTAGGGGAAACATGAGAAAAAGGGGAATCCGTTTTGTCATTCACTCGAACAACAAGTAAAGGAATCATTATGCGGAACCAAAATTCAAAGATGAGTGTTAAGAATGAAAAAAATATTCCATTATTTTTTGAAATGCGATCTAGTCAGCAAAATTAATTCGCTCCTTTTTAATTTTTCTACCCGCTTGCTTTTTGAGGTTAATAATAATAAATTTTATTTTTTTTTTTTAATTTTTGTGATTTTCGGAACTTCGAATTTTTCCCTTGAGGAGGCTGCTGATGCACTTCTTGATTTTTAGGGCTCCACAAAGAAATCCGTTAATTTTGTTCGCGTGCAAAAAGGCGTATTAATGATTTGCGCCGGTCACACAACACTTCAGTGACGACCGGGTATTATCATGCCGACCCGTATCTTGGTCGAGTCTATTACGGCACTGACTATTGCTAAGCAATTTTGAATTCTCGGGGTCTGCGGTGCTTTTGATGAAGAAAAATTAATTTCACAATTAATCTGTTTTTATGCGAAAATTAGTTTTTCTTTCGTTTACAAACTTCTGTCGTTTTTCCAAAATTTAATTAAATTCCCATTTGAACTTTTCTTCATTTTAATTGCAAATATTGAATATTACGGTACGGGGCAGGTTCTTTTCTCTTTTCGCGCCCCAAATCGGATAAAGGAAAGCCCCCAGCGGCACAGTGTGATAGCCGTCAACGAGCGCGCCTCTCATTTCCGATCGGTACCGGCCAATGCCCCGCATCTCACTGGACAGCACGAAGTTGCGATTCCGGTTTGAAAGTGTGAATATGTCACCAACCACGTAAGGGATTCCGCCAATGTTTTTTGACTGCTCGCAAACGATCGAACAAAAAAAGCTTTTGGGAACAGTCGGATGTCCATTTTCCTTTCTCTTCATCGAAAAGGGCCCCGCGAATGCCGGCTTCAGTCTCACCGGGACTAAGAAAGGGAACCAAACCCGTCGCGGTGCCGGGACACGGAGTTCTTGATGGTTGCGCACGGTCGGAGAGGTCCTGTCCGGGTTTTTTTCGTTTCTGGAGTGAACGTGGGAAATCGCACCGCTCTGGAAGCAAAATCGGGCACCGAATTCTACAACTCGGAAAGAGCGTTGGCGTCGTTTTCGGCAAAAGCGCGGGCGCAAGCTGCCGCTCCCGCATTTTCCGGTGGAAAGTTCAAAAAAAAAAAAAATTCAGAAATTAAAATAAATCACGCTTCAGATAAGCATTTGAATAATGCAGACCATGAGCCGCGCTATCATGGACATGTTTCGGGAACTTTTTCTTTATCTTCCGGGGCCGAACAAAGAAACTCAACTTCCACGCACATTTCTCCAGATAACATCTAATAGGTGCACGATTTATTTGAAAAATGAGTTTTCGGAGGTCAACCCGCCCGGGGGAAATTCCTGCAGTCTTCCCCCGAGCCCTTCCTGACTCACAATTTCAGCATCAGTTTTTTTAAAAAAAAAAAAAAAAAAAAGATTTTGGTTTTTATGCCTTTGTCCGTTATCTGTTGATATATATCAGGTGACTTTCTGTTGCTGCTGCTCCAGAAAATTACATTTCCCGCACCCTGCATTAGTCTTTTACTGCGCCATAAAAGCGGGCTTTCCAAAACGTCCCAAACTGAATTTCATATTAAAAGAAACCGGGTATAATATGAAAAAAAAAAAAGAAATTTTTTTCTTCCTTGTTTTTTAAACCTCGCTTTCGAAAAATTGAAAAACTTAGTTAAGAATTTGAATTCACTTTTTTAAAATTAAGAAATTTTTCTTTCGGTTCCGTAATTATTTCATTCGGAAGGATATCTCTTAATTTTTATGAAGAATCATTCCGAAACTACCCCCGCAGGAAAAGGCTTTTTCGCTGCTGCCGCCTTTTTACATTCCCTTTGCTCTCTGCAACTTTTTAAACGAGAGTCAAAAATTCATTGCCAGAAATTATTTTTAGTTTTCTTTTTAATCAGAAAATGAATTTTTTTTTTTTTTAAATAAACTAAATTTTCGTGCCATTTCATTTTGGAAAAAAAAAAAAACTTAAAGCTCTTCCCCAAGGGAAGATTGGATTTTGTCGCTGGAACGGCGGCGGCGAAAAAAAAACAAAATCTTATTTACGGAAAAAAACAATTAAATTTTCCATGACAAATGATGGCTGCTTCGTGAGCTTTCGCGAAAATTCTAAATGGAATTTTGAATATTGGCTAATTTCATTACTCGCGCTAATAAGCCCGGAATTTTGTTTTTCGCGTTTACGGTTTTTGAGGGCGGGGGGGGGGGGGGGGGGGGGGGGGGGGGGGGGGGGGGGGGGGGGGGGGGGGGGGGGGGGGGGGGGGGGGGGG
>JAOWBB010003613.1:0-36362 GCA_028565995.1 Ricinus marginatus | reverse complement strand
AAGAAGGGCTTGGAGAGAGAGAACCACACATAGGTATGAATTTGCTTAAAATCAGCTGTGGTTGTACTGCACTTCTGAATAGAAACAAAAAAAAATTGTTTATTTTTAAAAGAATTAAGGAAGCAAAAAAGTAATAGTAATGGGCTCAGTTCTTGTTTTTGGAAAAATTTTATACTAATTTCGAAAATTCGACTTTATAGAACGTATATATATATATATATGTGTGTGTGTGTGAATGCATACAATTGCAGTATGTCGTCCAGAAAAGTAGGCGGTTGTAGGATTTTAAAATATTTACACGTATGTGTTTTTTTAGAGGAAAGAGACGGAAGTATTACAGTTAATATTATAATTGTAACGATTCTGTTAAAGCTGCCAAGCCTTCTGCGATTTGCTAAATAGTCGATTCTTTTTATCATCCATATAGAAATTAGATCAAGTTAATTCGAGGAAGGTGTCTGACATGCATGTCGACTGATTCTGATTCCAAGTTTCATGCTGGTGAAAGATAAAATTAGCAGACATTTCGTCTCGTCTTATCTTTTTCTTTTAGCTAATTACATTGAAAAAAATTGGCGAGGATATCAGCAGAAGATTTTGCCATGGATCCTTAGAGTAAATTTTATCTGAAGTCGAGCTGTATGGTAAAATCGGAATTGGAACAAAGAAAAAAAATAATAAAATGTTATACAAATAATTTCTTCTTTTTACTCTTATACTGCGAATAGAAAATGATTTACAAGTGCTGCGGATATGCAGCTTCGAAAACTTCATCGTTTAACAGATTAATGCTAAAATGTCATTTTTAATAGGTCTCCATACAATAATCCATTAAGTCGAATTTTAATCTTGATAAATTTTTTTATTATAATAATATGACTAACATTTACAATTATGAAGTTGAACATCTACTCGATTTTCATGTACGTTATATAAACAATAACTTTTACAAAAATCATACATAACAAGAATTCATCATATTTTGGCAATTTGCAAAACACTTTTTCAATTTATGATAGATATTTAGATTTTTTTAGATTCATATATGCTCTGTAATTCGATGTGTGAAATAAGCAATAAAGGTTTACATATACGTAAACAAAATCAGCATGTTGTTTTAGTTATGTTTCAACTGTTATTTCGTTTTTAGTCTTATCAGATTTCATTGAAAAATTCACTTTGATCCATTTCGTTATTTAATGTAAGTCCAGTAATTACTTATGTTATCGGGCGCAATAATTAAGAATTCCATTATGTATATCTTGATAGTAATCCTCTAATATTTCAGATTTTCATATATTCAAAACAATGCTGTAATATGGTGAAAAATCAAAGGATTTTAGCTAATGTTGATGATCTTATTCGATTTTAATTTAAGTTTATTTTTTTCATTAAGTTTAAATGACGTAATCCCCCTAAACACATATAAATATATTTTTTTCATTGTATATTACGCGAAATTATTTTGCATCAATCGATTTCAATATTTATCAAGCTTATCAAATCTGCTTCGTAGTAGCGAACTATATGTACAGTATTATATATATTTAGTGAGGAAATTACCTGACAATGATGCAGAATCAATGAAAATCCCGGTCCTTTGTATTCCCATTTGAAAATCCTAAAATTTTTCTGACATTTTTTTTTTGACTCAACAGAATATTCTATCCGACTGAATATCAGCAAAAAGTTACAAAAACCACCAACCGAAAAACGATCATCTTTTAAAAGAAATATATATTATAATTTTATTTGCTTTTTAGAAAAAGAAAAAGCACGTGGTTTTTATGTAAACTTATCCGATGAATATTATCGGAACGTATTAACATCAACTTCACGAATTCGGTATTTCGCGACACATATTCGCGCTTGAAATCGGACAGAAAAAAAAGTCTGCTCTGATTCCCTAATGATCAATCATTTATTTTATGAATTACAAAAAAAAAGTTGAAACACAAATCTTCGCAGGTTATGAAAACTTTTAAGAATTTTGAACAGTAAAAAATCGTTTTAATTTTATTTTTCATTTGAAACTTCCTCGCACTTCTAAATCTTACACACACACAACATATGCACCCACTACACACAGTAGAAATGCTACGCGAAGTGAAGCATCGCTCTGATTTCTTAAATTATCTTTTATTTACACTCGTGGAAGCAGAAAATTAATCTATTTTAACTTTCTGTAATTTTTTTTTCTTTTTTTCTGTATTGTCAAACGACATTAGCAACTGTGGAAATCATCCAAAAAGGTGTGAACCTTCTTCAAGCATTTTTAGGGCCCCGCCACTTCGTAAGTACCTGTAAAAGGAAATTAATGAGCATGAGTGAAAAAATTTAAATAATACGCGTGGTATGAAAAAAATATATCCTAAAAATTCAACAACTGAAATGGAGTAATTTTTCAGTTTTAATATAACCGAATATGGTAATAATGAAAAATATGCTGTCGTGAAAAGATAAAGTGATAAAAGACAAATGGATATCAGCGTTATTTTCCAAGATGTTGCACATTTAACTATGCACTCAAAGGAGAAGAAAAAAGCCGGCACAAAGTCAATTTAGATTATTTTCAAATCTAATTAATAAAATTTATTTCCAAAAGTTTGCCAATGTCAAATATAGAAATTAAATTTATTTAACTAAAGGCTCTATCAAATAATCTAAATATTGCATTGTAAATTTAATTTATTTTATATGTAATATCTTATTTTTAATGGGTGCTCTATTACATATTACATCTGAATATCTCATTGGGAATTACAGGTTTCCGTGCAGAATTGAAGAAAACCGTATTAAAGTAAAATTATCTTAAATAATCGAATAAATTAATTTTTTATACATTCAAATTTAGATAAAAAAACTTTTTTAAAAATTTGGGAACTTTTTAAATTATAAAACTAGTATATTATACTCACCACATTGACTGTAAATCTATTCATATTAATAAAGTAAATAAAGTACGACAAATTAACATTTTACAAATGCTTATGCTTTTAAATGTATTTAATCAACTATATACATTACATATAAGCAAAATTATTTATATCACAGTAAATTATACTGTACGTAAATTAGATTTTCTTAGATTGGATGGATTAAATTGAACTTACAGTTAAATACATAAAAAGTATTACCATTAAAATAAATAAAAATAAATATCCAAAACAAAATTAAAATTAATATTGTTGTAGCATAGCGTAATAATGATTAGCATATTTCATTATTATGGATACAAACGAAACGATATATTTTACTCTACTTTATCTACAAATTTTAATATCTAGTAATTCTGATGTTAATAATATATGGAAATATTATCTATAAAACAAACAGTATAACTTTTTGTAATAATATCTTGAACTGATTTCTAATTATTTAAATGATTATTAAAACCCTATTCAATAATTAGTATTATTACTTATACTAATATATCTATATTTACTCGGTATAAAGGATATTTGTGTATTCCTTAAAACGAAATGTGCTAAATTCTTAATAAGTACGAAATTCCAGTCTAGTGATTTTTAATATGTATATATACATTTAGATTTTAATTTTTTTATATCATATGACTAAATTTACTTATTTATCTACATTTCCTAATTGACGGACAATAAAATATCAACATATTGTGAAATTAGAATTAGATAGGTAAAGAAGTTCCACATTCTGTGAGAATAATTTTATTACCTAATTTTATAAAAAAATTGCTTAAAAAAACTTCTTTTATTTTCTACAAGTGTCGTTGTCCAAGTTAGTGAGAAAAGTTGAATATATCTCAGGGCAAAGCTTGGTCTCATATTGTAAAAAAGCCTAATAAATTATTTTCAGAAGAAATAAAGTATTGTTTTCTGATGTGCCAAGAACACTGTACTGCTATAATAGCCGGGGCCGGTTTTTTTATTCGAAATATATATGCCCAAAGTTAATATATAAGTTAAATCGCATATAAATATATTAAATGAATTAGCTCCGTTAAATAAGTTCATGATAATTTTATGTTTGAAATGAATGTTTACAAAATTTTTTGGATTATATGGGCGTTGTTTTGGTTCCAGTTTTGGAAAGTTTGACGGGAAATTGCCTCCAAATCTAATCTAATGCAAGCGGATCGCCAAACTTGGAGGAGATACATATTTATGTGTCTTTCTCCAGCTACCTTGAAAGAAATGTTCATACTGGAGCCTCTATTATAGAGGATGCCATTTAGGTATAGGTGACGTATTTTCTCGGCTACCGACAGCCAAAAGACGCTAGTCTATTTTGTCGCACACAAACTGGTCAAAATGTCTTAGACCTCCGCTTTTTCTGGTTCCGAGTCAGATTAATATTATCAAAAGGTAATATATGAGCCCTCACGCACCGCAATTTTATTGTACGAACTGATCACATTTATCTTCGAACCTGGTATCGGTAATCTTTTGTTGGTGTAACCAAAAATTTCAGAAACTTGTTTGAATCCTTTAAAAAAAATTAATTTTTAATATTTTACATAGTTATATATTAATTGATAATAGAGAACCTTAAATTGAATTATTATTTTTAATCATATTTCGTATTCAAAGTAAAAATTTAATTTTTTATTTTTCGCTGAAGATTTTACTAATCGTAATACTAAATTTTTAAACATAAAAGATGATCATTATTAAAAAATAATTTCAAATTAATCATAAAATAAAAAATTTTTAACCGTATATGTAGCATATGATAAGAAAGGAATGAAAATGTCCTATGGTTTCCAAATATATCATAAGAAAAACATTTTATAGTGGAAAAAAAGGCGATGCTCGATGGAGAATTAAAATTAAGTTGCCTGAGTATATTGATTAATTTAATAATATGTCGAGCAAAAGAAAATGAGTTATTTGTTTAAAATCCAGATACGCTTTTTATAACATCCTCGAATGGGGTTTTTCTTAGGGCCACCCTTTTTCTCATTTCCCATAACACCTTCACTGGATTGTCGTCAACCAGAAACGAATAAACCGACAGATAATTCGGTAATCGTACCATAATCAGATGGAAAAATAACGATCACCGAAAAAAATTAGCTCTTTAATACATCACAATTTTAAAGTGGAAACTATCGCAGAATCCGGGCGTGGAATTTTTGATTTAGCTAAAAAGTTTTGGGTGACATTTAATCAAAGAGAAAAAGCTCAAGCTCGGAATGTGATGTTCGGGGGCTAAGGAGAAAAAAAAAAGCAGGCAATAAATTGTGACGTTTTCAAAGTAAAATATAGTCTGACAAGCCTTGAAATTTTTGAAATTAATTTCTGATATACTCATAATAATTTATTTTAAAAACTAAAATTTCCTTCGGCGAAGTCAGAAACCTGGTACACCCTAAACAGGCCCGATTAAAAATTCGTGGTCTCTAGCATTGGCGGAATGGTGAAAAAAAGAACGTCAGAACTTGGTTTTGTGTTTTTATTTTAAGGCTGAAACTCCTTAAAAATGGCCTTTTTGGCTTGCGCTCACTGCCATCTCCCACATTTGAAGAAAGAAAAAAGGCTTATCGCGAAAAGCAATGAAAATTTATAATTCAGAGCGAAAACAAATGGTCCTTTGCAAACTGTTCCACAAGAAACGTTGCTGACTTTCGGACTTTTTTTTTTTTTTTACCCGAAGATATTATTTGAGTTGACTTTTGGGAATGATTATATTTTGTATAGGTACTCATAAATAAAATGAAGCGAGTTGTTTTGAAAAATAATCCTCACAAAAATGTATTTATGATAAAGCGAAATAAAGAAGTAGCCGTGTGATATAAGCATTATTTTTAGTTTGATCTCCAAACGACGTTTTTAAACGTATAAAAAAAAAAAATTATATATGGATAATTACAGCGGCTCGAAATGAAATCATCTACTAATATATAAACAATGAAAAGTGACAGGAATTAATTTAAAAATAAATATTTCCTTTTACTTGATTGACTTTTTACAAAATATATAAGTAAAAGTATATCGAACTCTCCGAGATTCATTACTTGATCAAAGAAAATTGAATTTTTTAAAAAGATCTTTTATTTATCTTATAAGTGATACATATATAAAAAATATATACTCAATAATTTTTCATAAAAATTTATCATTTCAGCATAATCATAAATGTAAATATTTATATTAGCAGAAAAATGATTTGTTAGAATTTAACACAGAATAAATTTTAATGTAAAATAAAATAAGCAAAACATTTCAATAATAATTTATTGCATAATGTAATCCTGTTACAAAAAATAAAACGTTTATGTAATATATATGCGTCAAAGAAACGTTACTAAAAATTAAAATCATAAAAAAATCTTTGAATAAAGATAACATAGGTAACCATTTAGATAATATTATGAGAATACTTGTATTTTAGGTTTTGTTTCAGTATGTTTGATGTAATTCAATTTATATGTTACAGATTTAATTTAAAATAACATAATTAATTTATTTCGGTTAGTCTTAACTAATATTCATTGCTGGCCTAGACTTTAAGGTCTTTTCAGGAGAAAAGAAGTCATCTATTTTTAGATACAGCTTAGTGCAATATATATATGACACTAATAAACAACAAATTTTCTTTTATCCGAAAGAGTAAAAGTCCTGTCAGCAATGTCTTCCCACTTGAAAATTCCCCAAAGAATGATTAGTTAGGAAGAAATAAATTCAATTAAATGTTGTTAACGCAGAGCAAGAGTGTGTAGGTGAAATATCTGAATTCTTGACTGCATTGAAAAAATAATGTGTCTGATTGTACTGAGTAAATAATTGCAGTTCCTTCTGAGGTATTGCGGATCTAAAAATATTTTTAGGGGATTTTTAAATAAAATTAGTACCATATTTTTCAATCCTAGGATTAAGTTCTACGGGAAGTGTGATCGCGAAGCTGTGAGACTTAAAATTAAATGATTTTTAATTATTGCATTAAAGTTTACTGAGTATTAAAATTATTATCTTATTGTAGTTCTGACATTAAAATCAGTATCTTGCTATAAAATTGCATTGTCGTTTTAATAATTTCCGATATGCGTACAACAAAAAAATAAAATCGTATTCATATTAAGGTTATCAATATAAAACATTATTATAGTAGTAACATTCATATTATCAGCGTTATATTATTCGCTTATTATTAATGTAAATAAATTCGTAATAGTGTCGTAGATTATGCATCTTTATCAACTTTTTTTTATTTAATATTGATGTGTGTTGGTTATTCGTAATAATATTCATTTATCTATCGTTATAGCCATAAATATATTTCATTTTCCCAACTGACGCCATCGTTAATCAATGTTAACGATTAATTATCTTTCCAAAATCGTCTTTCAAACCAATCCAAAATTTCCAGCTTCACTTAGGAGAATCGGCAGTGCAGATTTTAAAATGTTTTTAATTTTGCAAATATTAATATGAATACGACGGGCAACGTTTTTGACAGGACGTCCCATGATGGCCCCCCTTCGGGTCTTGTCATTTCATTCCGATCATACAAAATGATTGCTGTCATCAAGTATTTTAATAAGCCTTCCTTTACTTAATACCTGACAATGACTTTTTCAAAGACGCTGAATGTTATTCTGCCTAATATTATCAGTTGTAAATCATCTTTAAAAAGCACTTAATCAGTCTATCTACTAATTGTTGTTAAAATTGGCAACGAAACTTATGCCGCAAAATAAATTATTAAAATTTGGTTTCGTAATGTATCACAGTGAAGAAAGATTCGAGTATTATGCAATAAATTTTAATACGATTTTTACTATTTCCTTTTTTTTAACCACATAACCTGAAAATGATTTAAAATAAAATAAAAATTCCATTACGATCTGGAAAATGTAAATTTTAAATACGGCGTGAGCCAAAACAAAAATTCTGCAAGATGTGGCATTTTATTTTGAATTTTCAAAAAGAAAAATATTAGATTAAGTAGTTGAATGGAAATTTATTAAATTCAATTTCGTAATATTTACAATTAGTGAATGATTACGTTAAATTGTAAGTGAACTTTCGATAAAAATGATTTTCAAATATATTTTGGGTTAGAAAAAAAGCAACTTACAAAAGGAAATAATTTCGCTCCTAGTTTCCTGTTTCATGTGTTTTTTTTTACAAGCAAAATCAAAAATTCATTAACTTTCCCAAAAGAAAATATTTGACAATATTAGTGAGAAACGCCACGAAAATCGCTGATATTTCGGTTCTGAAAAATGTAAATTATGTTACGTTTATTAAAAAAATAAAGGCGGTCTCGTTAAAACGGAAAACGCGTGGCGACCAATCACAAAGGACTTTTTATCGGGGCCTTTTTTTTTAAAAAAAATAAAAAAAAAAGTGGAATCAGATAACCGCTTCAATGTTGTTTTCCTTCCGTTGAACCTTCCACTTGTTACTCTGAATCTAATTTTTCTTTTTTCATTATAAATTTTCTTTTTTTTTTCCTGCTGCACGAGTTATGATTGTTCGCAAAAGTTGAAATAACAATTTCATCAAGTATTAGATTTCTCTTTAGTTGAGAAGAAGAAATGCCTTACGATAATTAAGCTGCTGCAGTGGCCAGTTAAATTTCCATTAATTCGAATTACGACCCGGAAACAATTAGCTGGTGTTGTAAATAACGGTAGGTGTTGCAATAAATTCATAGATTTAAACGTAATTTTTATTAACGAGCGAATTTCGTATTTTTTTCTTTTTACACCAGTTTTTTACGTGCATATTTTAATAAAGGCCGATCGGAATTAATGTGAAAAATATAATTACCAGGACACAAATTATTTCATTTTTACGTTGTACTGAATTCATTTTTTCAAAATCTTGTTTTATAAAAAAAATGTTTCAGCTAAATTGCAGTTTTCGGGGACAGATAGAATGAATATTAGAGACAAAAGAAATTTTATTGAAATGATTAACCGACGAAGAAACAACACTATTGTTTAAAAAATTGCTCCTAGTTTTTTCGTTCATACTTTAATTTGTAATCGAAAAGACTTTTTTTTCACTTTATAGTTTGCGTCTAGTTTAAAATACTATAATATAACTATACAATGTACAGCTATAATTTATAGTTTAATACATAATACATTTTAGAACATAATGCCCGGGTATTGAGGAAGAAGGTAGCAATTATTAAAATGAACTTGACAAGCTAAGGAGGCAAAATAGATTTATTTACAAAATATTTTTTATGAAAAATATCTTGAAGATTAAGACAAAGAGGGAAAAGTTTCATTGAAATTTTCATATGTGCTTCAATTAGATAGTGAAGCCAGTGAATTGTTTTCAAAAGAAACTCTTCATACTGCAATGGTAAAAATATTATCTCTGTAAGTTATTTATAATTACGAACACATTTTATTTAATTCAAGAGAAATATATGTATATAAATATAAATATATATATATATAAATATATATATATATAAATGTTAGTATTATTATCATATTCTTCACTGCATTAAATTGACTGACATTCAGTATATTTGCTTTTTAAAATATTTGATATAACAAAATAATTTTTATTTAACATACATATGATATATAGCGGGCGAACTTAATTTCATCAGCATAAATTAATATAATGTCAATTATAAATCTAAGAAATATTTGAGTGTCAAAGAGGTAAAAAAGAGAGTTTTTGTAGGTTATCATCTTTATTTGAATAGTTCACAATATGACGATATATAAATAGAGAAAATATAAAGACAGATAGGCTTACAAGAATCTTTTATTTTTAGTCTGTTCGAATATTATAATGATTAACTCGGGCTGACATGAGTCAGGTCAGTTTCTATCTTTATTTTCTGATCATTTTTCTATATGAAAGCACAAACATTTTTTAAATCAAAATGAAGTTTAATTTATGACTATATATAAATATAGACTCCTATATCATACCTCGATATATATATTGTTTACTTTTTCTTTATTTTAATTTGAAATAATCATAATAAAATTTATGTTACACATTTTAACAGTTATGCAAATCAAAAAGCAGTAGAATCTTTTTCCTTCTTTTTAAATAATTTAAAACTGTCATTTTCCAAATTTTAACCTGAATAATTGGGATTTAATATTTAAAAGGAAAATTTTGCAGTTTCATAATTTCAAACAAGTTTCCTGACTTTTTAAATTTAGGATTACATAAGAAACAATCCAACTAATACGTCTTTTAATGCCAAATTATTCTATTTAATTTAAAAATCAACTAATTCAGTTTTTAAACTTCAAAATAGTTTTCTTGAATTAGCTGCATCGTTTTTAACTCAAAAATAAAACTCGAGGGAGTTTCAATAATATACATATATGTTGAATAATTTTGGTTTCAGGTAAAACATCGCAAAAATCAATATTTATCAAGATAATAATTAAACTAAAACAAAATTACAATTATTACTTAAAAAAATAATTCGAAATAAAAAATATGATTTTTAGTGTAATTTTGAACTTTTTTTTAGAATTTAAAAATAATGTATTCAGTTTCTTCTGCATAAGAATGCAAATACTTAAAATAAATTTATAAATATGTTACATGTGTGAATATGAATAAATAATTTTTAATATGTACTTTTATATATTTAAATTTATTTCCAATAAGGAAACAAACGATAGGACAAAATGTTAAAATTGATTACCGCGATATTTGTTGCTTAATATAACAGGTTGGATTAATTAATTAATTAAACATCAAAATTAACACATTGCAAGTACAATTTGTAATAAGTCTGAATATATTTATAATCAAAAATATTGCATAAATGTATTTAAAAACTCATAAGATCAAATATTATTTCGATTTTTTAGTTGTTGCGTGAACCTTTGGGCCTGGACGGATTGATTGCTGATTTAAAGAGTGATAATTAATCTTTAATTTTTATTTCTCATACTTTAAATGAAAATTAGATTCTATGCCGGATATGAAATTTAAAATTGAACGGAATTTAAAATGAAAAGCGATTAAAACGCATAACGGAATGCGCACTTGAAAAATTGTAAAATTAATAATTATTTTGTTAAAATTGTTGGATTAGAATTTTTTTTTTTTTTTTTTTAATTAAATGAGAGATGAGTTGATTCTTGTCCGTAATACGAATTTTTTAGTTATCACGAGATAGCACACCCGGAAATGGGGAATATAAAATCAGCGAAGATACAATTTCCGCCACAGTTTTCCATGATTTCTGAATATATGTATCTGAGAGAAAATTTCCATAAATCTTTTTACCAATCCTCTGTCAGTGTAAATAGTGGCAGATTTCCTTGGAAACGTAATCGACTTAATTGAATGGTCACTGAACCGAGCCAATCGTAAGCGAAGTATAAATTCGAATTTTAAACTGCATTTATCACCTTCTGTCACTTTAACTGACTGTAAGCAGTTAATGACGTCATTAGTGTATTTCTGAACTGGCATTTTGCCGCAGTGATTTCCCGAAAATACACCGATGTAAAATATTAAAACCAAGTATAATATAATTTTAGATCTTTTTTCCCTCTCTCTCTCTCTTTCTCTCTCAGCTTAAAGGTCCGGTTTGGATCGTTTACAAGGAAACACACAATTTATGGATGACTGCTTAAATTTTCGAGACTTTATGGCCGGCAATCTCCGCTCACCTTGGAAACATTCATGTTTGGGTTTGGATCAAGTAACCTAAGTGGAAAATCAGAGTAAGAAAATATTTCGCAAATCTGATCGCATATTTTCAAGTTACACTTCGCTTACGAATAATAGAAATTTCCATTCATTGTTTTAATTCTTCCAATTTATATGATTGTACTTTTCCATTTGCATACGGATTTTTTATTTGTTAAGCACTGTGAATTTAATCGCTTTCGTGTTCCACTTTTAATTCATACATTTTTGTCAAAATCAAAAACTTTTTACTTACTTAGTCAGTCAGTCGTTAAGTGCAGTGAACATTAAGTTGCAGTGCGAAAAAGTTGGCGTAAGGATGGATAATTAAAATGACTCGAAAACAAACTAGTCACTTAATGGGTCTTGTTTAATATGTTGCAATAAATATTGAAATTATGTAGGAATATTCGATCGAAAACAATAACCACACGCGGAAAAACATAAAACACAATTTGATAATCAACATATGAAGGCTTTGAATTTTTTTATTTCTCATAATTGTTAATACAGCTTTTGCAGTACTACAGATAGATTGTAAGAAAGGAATAGAAAAAGATTTTTCGATATTAACCATAAACCCAATTATTTGCACTTTTTACCTTAATTGATTTCCATTCTCAAAGAATTCTTTATTTATATGTGTAACTGTGCATGGCTCAATGAATTAGCCCCTTTTTGGGGCTTTGAGTTTACAAAATAGTGATGTGGTTTAGTATTGTGCTACTATAGAAAACCATATGTATCATTGTCCCAACTTATGGAATGACTTTGAAATAGTTTCGAGAAAGCTGCGTCAATTATTTAAGGATTCCTTCCCGAGTTATGAACTGCCTTTACCCTGAATTTGTTTCCTATTTTCCATTTCCAACGCATATAACTTATCGGTAATGATTTCCCCTCCTAACTTGCTAATACTGGCCATATACTCGCTGATTCTGGATTCTTCCTTTATTTTTTCTGAAAAGAATATTGAAATATAAGTAAATTAAAGGTGTTTACAAAGGCTGTACAGCGAAAAGAATATGGGAATCAATAAACTTTATTTTTAAGTAGTGCAAGCGGATAATAGACAACAAGATTATATAGAGAAGAAAAACAAGCAATCGATCTCCAAGGCTTATTCTGAATAAGTTGTACATATTTTAAATCCAATTCTTTGTTTTAAAAAAAAATTTGCATTGTATCATTACCCAAGTTTTCTTCCTCTTCAATTTCCTTTGTTTTAAGCTCAGACTTTTTCCTTCCGAAATTTGCCTTTTTGCTGGAACGATGAGTGTATCCGGGGATCATTTTCGGTTCTTCTTCTCCCGTATCCGGCGATACCAATTTTTCATCAATCGTTTCGCCGCTTTTTGGAAACTGCTCCTTGCCAATGCCTGAAATGAATTGGCCTTAACTGAAGGAACGAATTATGCTTTTAGCAAAGACGAACGTATTTGAGCGGCAACCTGAAAAACTTACCCATGTGTAAATAGTCCACTTGGTACGTCGAAAGGAACCTGTCTTTAAAAACTCTATTTATCAACTCTTCCGGTGGGGTATCTCGGAGTATTTGATACAAATACGGGTATTTATCGTAGAGCTAAAAAAGCGAACAAATTATGTACATGATATCAATCCAAATAAGTGCAAAAGATAGGGAAAGAGGATTACCTTTCTCATAAAAGAATTAGGTTGGTCAAACTTGGAAATGTCCGCTTCCGGCGCGCAACTCACGCGACCAGCCGGTGGTTCCGGATTGATCATTTTGGCCACTTCCGGAGGAACCGATTGAGTGGTTCCTCCCAACATCCTCGGCTCCACAGGCTGCTCTGAATTCTCACGTAACCACGGCGGTCCGTATTCCTGAGGTCCACCTTCCGGTCTACTCGGCGGGCACGCACAAGGCTTATAAGAAGAATATGGCATCGCCTGGCTTGAATGCTTGGTCTCATCCCCAAAATCTTTGTTTAATTGTCTTTCGTTCTGTTCCCCGACTGAAGGTCTAAATTTTTCATTTTGCGGACACGATAAAGGTTCGTACTGCATTGATCTTCCTTTAGGCTGTATCGGTGGATTCAGATCTGGCTGATTGTGGCATGCAGTTAAATCCTCCTTCACAATGCCGGTCTCAGCAGCTTTATACATCATTTCCGCTAGTTGCTCCTTATTAGGTTCTGCTTGTGTCTCAGTTCGTTTACACCCACAATCTTTATCTAGATTAGTTGGGGCACCACTTACAGCGGCTGCAGAGAAATTGAATGTTGCTTATGAAAATTTATAAAACACAAGAAACAGAAAATTTCTGAAAAATGAATTGTGAAATTATTAAAAAAAGTATAACATGAATAGAGTTACATGGTCAAATTTGAAAAACAGCAGAAAATTAATTCATCTTTTATTTCATCCTTCGCACATTACATTGTATCTTTTTTTTAGGTTTATAAATTCTATAATTTATATTTATTATTTAATATAAATTTTATTGCAGATATTCAGCACAGTTCAAAACTGACTTCAGTAGTAAATTTGGCGCTTACCTCCTCGCGGGGGCATGTTACCACCCGGCCGACAAGGGCACGTATTAAGAGGATTTTCATACGAATAACCTGTTTGCCTTCCAGCATATACTTTTGGCTTGCAATCCACTGAAAACAACATCAGTTAAGTATTTTCACGTGCCAGAAAATGAATTAACCATTTTTAAAATCATTCTCAGTTCCATACATTAGGATTTCTTACCTTTTCCTGGTTCTACCGATGGATCGATTCTGTAAAAAAAGAAAAAAAATAGAAGCTGTTTTGCTAAGCATTACATATAATTCCAGACTGATTTTATAATTACAGCCAAAAAGGCTCAAGAGGAAATTTCTAAAGTGCTTTCAGATGAAGGAATTCAGTAATTATCAAACGGTCTCATCTGTTGTGTATTGGTTTTGATAGTTTCACGAAAATTATATCCCAACTTCAAAACAGTTGACATCGTAAATTGCATAGAAATCTATGTCCCATTTTTCCTCTTTCATAGCGGAATCGGTAAGTGATGTAAATCAAAGGAGGATTTCAAATTGCATTAAAACAACATTACAAACCCTGAATATTTAGGGACTGTTCCATAATCTTGCCTATAGGTCGTTGAATAAGTAAGCTTATTTAATTCAGAAGTCATTGTCTGAAAGAGAAGAAAAATATAAAAAAAAAACAACTTTTAATTCTCCGTACCTCATATGATGGCTACCCATTGGACATTTTATTTCCCTCCATAAATAATCGTTCTGATATGTGCTTATGTACTGGTCCATCTATCTCTCTGATAATTTTTTTTTTACCAAAATTTACAATTTTTTTGAAGTTTTTAAAAATTTTTCCTAAAAAATTCCAATGATTTAATAATTTATACGATCATAAGCGAGATGAATTTTTTTTTCATAATTCAATTTTTGATGAATTAATTATTTTTAGATTATAAAAAGCAAATATTTTGCTAACCATCTTGGTTTTCTTGACTATTCCTAGTGGAGCTATTCGGTGTTAATATGCGAAATAAACAGAAATTCGATGGGTGCAGCAGGCATTTGAGGGGACAATAATTAAAATGGGAGTTTTATCAAAGATTTTTGTTATTTAATAAATTTTACGTCGAAGCAAAAATCACAGAACTCCGGTTAAAAGATCAAGTGGAAAAGCTATATTTAGAAACCCAGGCGTGGACTGCTATACTATAAGATTCATGAAATAAGTTCAAAAGCTTTTGCAAAAATTAACAGTTGCTCACCCTTAAATTTTAATTGTTAATGTTATTTTTGATAAAACAACGCGATTTAACCGTATGATTTGATATATATATATATAAAACAGTGCTGTATTCGTAATCATCGGTAATTAAATTTGTCATCTTATCAAAAATTAAAATAATTAAATCTCTGTTTTTAATATTTATGCTGACAGGAGAAATCTTTTAGTCACAGAAAAGCAACATTCCGTTAGAAAAAGCAACAAACGACTGAATTTAAACTAATAAAATGTGTTAATTCGTTGGACGAAACGTATTATATGATAGAAAATATAATTTTGAAACTTACAGTGCTTTTTATTATTATCGATTCATTAAAATCGATTTTTTTCCGATTTTGATAAAATATTCACAAAAATTTTGATTATCTAAGACATTTTATTACTTTTCTTCATGTCGCATTAAATTTCTGGTTAAATTTATTTTAAAATAAGAATAAAATTATTAATTGGTTTTTTAATACTTATTTACATATATTATTTTTTTGTTATAATACTTTGTTATTCACTTTCTTTTTTGTCACAATCATTCCACTGGCTTCTGCGATATCAAGAGATTTTCATACCTAGTTTTCCAGAACGGAAAACTGGAATCTAAAGTATACATTTTCATATATGAATAGACCAAATACCTGAATAAAGTTTGTTTAGTCCTAAAAACTAAGAAGTAATGGAAATATTTTAAGAAAATGAAAAAATTAAGAAAATAGATTAAAAGTTTCACCGTAAAAGGCAAATGTTAAATAAATCTTTTCTCATACAATTATTAATTTTTAATTGTGTTTCAACTAGTGTTTCTTTTTCATTCGTCTAAAATTTTTTTGTTGTTTCTTTCGGCAGAAAAATGATAATATAATGACGTTACAATGTATAAAAATAAATCCATATTAACCTCCACTTGCTCTAAAACACTTTACATTTCTTTTTTTTATTTCCTTGTGAAATTGTTGCTAGAAAGTCGTTTACCCTCGTCAAGGGGATTATAATTTTTTTAATGCTTCTCAACTCTTGAATAATGGCAGAAAAATTTAATCCCGAATCCAGTTCACTCCACGCGGAAAAATTTTCGAAATTGAAACATAAATCAGTATCGAAAATAATTATCAGATAAAACGATTCTTCAGTTGAAAAAGAATTAAGATTAATAATTTCACTAAATTTAAAAAAAAAAAAACTTAAGATAATATTCGTTGAAAGTGTTATTATATTGAAGCGCGTTCGGGAACTATAGAAGGGAACGCGCGCTAATGTTCCCGCAATCGGATTGGACAAACAGAAACTGTGGCCCCGACAATCTGTTATTTTGGGGCCCGAGCATCGAGAACGTTTGTTCCTCAACGATCATTGTCCTTTGCCAAAAAAAAAAAAAAAAAAAAAAAAAAAAAAAATTTTCTCATTTTTCGCGTTCTCGCTCAGATAATATACTGAAATTGCAGCCAGACCATAGAAAATTTTGCTAGCTATCCGTAACAGTTTAAAATTGCCACAACGAACTTTAGCATTTCATCAAGATTTCATTTCTATTTTCTAATGAAAGGAAAAAAAAATACGATTATTACAATTGTATTTTGATCGCATTACATTCTTTTCGTTTATAAATGTTTTTAATTTCCAAATCCGTGAAATTTCCTTGCTAATGCTTTTTCAATATGGATTTAGAATCATTTTGCCTTTCAGAAGCACATAGTCCATGAATATTATTTAAATAGCAATATGTATTGCTTTTCTAACGCTTTAGAAATGAGTAAACATAATTATCGCCATATAGAACTGAATTAGGAAAAACAGGAAAATTTCAAATTTCTTGTAAATTTGATGCGTGAAAAGAATCTAAAAATATGTTTCAATTGATATTTGCTAAAATATCTTTCTTTTTCCTCGTTTTCTAAGCTTCTAATTTATATTATTCCACTGTTTCAGAATAATTTTTCTCATCGTGCAAAACAATTTCTGTAAGGTTTTTATTTGGTATGTGATAAACGATGTTTTTAAAGGAAGATCTTTACGTTATCGCTTTTCATTCCTGAGTTTCAATTTTATCGTTATATCCCTACAATTTGATCTCCTTTCACGTCGGTTTTTGATTATTTTCGTAAAAAAAAATAAATAAATAAAAATCTAAGAATTATTTACATTTATCAATTTTTTATATTCAGTTTAAAAAAAAACGAAATTAATGTATAATTCAAAAAATATATTCTCCAAATTAAATTTATCAATTCTTTATATTTTATCAGCTTATTCGGATTTTGTATGTTGGTTTTAGGTGTTCGAAACGGAGCGAAAAGGAAACGGGACTGTTGGGTCCGTCTGGAGCCACGAATAGTCGGGTGGAATTGTCTGCAGTCGCAGTCCCTCAAGGCGTGAACCTGAAGCCAAACCGCAACCATTTAGAGCTTTTTCTTTCGATTGGAGGCAAGGTTTGAGATGTTCGTTCAAGCCAAATCGTTATTAAAACGTTCAGCGTTTCGTTTCGTTCTCGATATGCAAAATGCTGCCGTACCTTCCTTGCACGTCGCCCTCTTCGCCATTCCGCGACGATCTTTCATTCCCTTCTGATGAGCTTGGCTCGGAGCAGCTCGTCCTGGCTGAACTGCGGTCTCATGTTCACGTCCCCGTGAAGCTTCCCGTCTATGATCTCCCGTCCCGTTTTCCCGATTGCACCCTCGTATTCCGAGTCGCCGGTTTTGATCTTCAGGATTTCCCTCTCCTTTTCTGCAACGGAAAAGCCTTCGGTCCGTCAAGGAGCACAAACGAAGGCAGTCGACGGTCTGCGGCGGGAATCGACTCACCGTTTGGGCCGAGGTTGTCTTGCATTTTCTTTATTTTGGGGGGTTTCAATCCTCGCATGCCGAAGAAGTCGGGGCTTCGATAGGAGCGAGCCTGAGTCGTCAGGGGCACCACTAAATCCTTGGGAAACTCGCCGCTTGTCCTAGTGGGGATCTTCTTGGGGGCGAAGTCGCCTGAAACGAAAGTCAGCACCTCAGAACGGTCGGCGAAAGACGAACGGATGCACCGGAAGGGGCTTCACGCACACCCAATCGGCAGTAGTCGACCATGTAAACGGTTCGGTTTTCGTGGTCGTAGAGGCGATCGACGGCTTCAAAATCGATGGGTCCCCACGGCAAATTTTTCAGGTACCTCGCTGCGCCGGGATCTTTTTCCAGTACCTGCAACCGAAATTGTTCACTTCAGCCGGATGCCGGAACGACTTCTGGTTTTCGCGACCGCTGTCGTCGAAGAGGCGCCGACCTCTGCCAAATATTCCCTCGGTTCGGGGTAGGACGTGGGCCGGGGCTGAAGATTGTACTTCCGGTAGGGCAGAAGGTACTCCTCGAAAGGTCCCGCGATGGGATCGTCGTAATCCCGTACGGGTCTGCATTCCTCTCTCCTGAGCACGTGAGAAATTTCGATTGAATTTAAAATTCGACTCCCCGGGCATCGCCTCCCCCTTCTTTTCCGGCCTTACCGCTCGGATTCCTTCTTCGTGTACTCCACCCTGTACGTGGTAACGCTGCTGAACGGTATTTCACTAAACAGCGACATTTGTATCGATCCCTTTGGCGGCAATAAAATTACGACAAAAACTATTGCAAAATGGTAAATATCCGACGCGAGATTTTTTTTTCCGAACGAACCGATCACGTGATTTTTGTTGTTTCAGCGACGCTTTTTTGTCTTTTCGCGCTCTTCCGGCAATTTCGACGGGACGCCGCGCCTCGCTTCTCGGGCGGGTGCCGCGACCGGCGATGCTCCGGCTTCCGTTTCAAAGTTCTGCGGTCGGATTTCGGACTTGGATTGCTTCCGCGGACCCGAACAACCGCAGACGCATACGAATGAAAATTCCGCTTCTGACGCTCCGTCAGACTCTCCGTTTCCGTTATTAAGTATTTTCAATTACAATTAGCAGCGCGTTGCAAACATTATCGCAAGGATCTTTTAATTTGATCAAAAAGATACACGTTCTTTTATTAATTTCATGGAATGCGATGCAAAAGGAAGTTATTAAATAATTTTAACGTTTTTCATCGTGCAAAAAAAAAAAAAAAAGTTACCGCAGTATTCCGGTCTCTCACGAGCCCCATATTTTTAAGAAATCTACATAAACTTAATACCGCGCATCAATTTGCAAGCCAATAAAACTCGCATAATTTATGAAACTTTTCCAAATTATTTTCGCCGGTTCAAAGTGTAAGATTAAGCCAAAGTTTCAATTTTGCGTCACTACACATCAAAAAAGCTCCTTAGCGAAATTAATATTCACTGCATACATTCACCCATTTATACTTTCTTCGAATGATCAGGATAAATAATAGCTTCTTTGTAGAATTTCATAAATAAAATATAATTTTTATTTATATTATAAGATGGACGAAATCCGGCTAACATAAAGATATTGCGAAGGAAATATAAATAAATAAAATGATCTTATGCCCTTAATTATTATTTGTATCTTTGCGAAAATATATATAAATCACATTATCCCAGTTACATTGCTTTGTACATTAAAAACAATAATAATAAAAATAAAATAAACAAAAAAAAAAAAAAAATCTACTCTCAACGACAATTCTAATCTTTTAATAAAAATATTTTTATATATATTATAAAATATATATTACTAGCTATTGTTAAGTGAATGCGGAATGGAAGAAAGCAGACAAGCGGGGGGAGGGGAAGGGGGCAGTAAGTAGCGATCGCGAGCTTCCTTTCTACACGGCGGTGCTGTGGGTCTGTATCCGGACTTTCTTGATGCTTCCGTTTCTCTGGAACGTCGGACTGCCCTGACTGAACCCCGGGTTGTGGATTCCCAGGGGACCGCCCCCCTCGTTCGGAGGCCTCGGCTTCTTCAGGCTCGACCGCAGCGGCGACCTCATCAGCGACGACCCGTTGCTGGTGGTCGTCGTCATGGTCGCCACGCTCGCCAGGGACCCGTTGTGGTTCGGCGACCTGCTTCGGGCGTAGGGTTTCCCGCTGGCGTCCGTCATCGAGATGTTGCCTTTCGGAGAAATCGAAAACATTTTCTTTATTATTTTCAGCATTTCACTTTTTCTCTCCGCGCGGGATCAAAAAGAAAAAACTTTGCTCTCGGCTCGTCCGACCGGCACTCGACTGATCGTTTATTAATTCGCGTTCTTTTCGCCAGTTTATCATAAAAAAGACGGGAGGTGATAATGAGACCGTGCCGAATTCCGAAAGTGAACAACTCCGAAATAACTTTTCTCTCCTCTCGGGTCTCCCCCTCGGGCTCGCACGCGGGGAAATATTTTCCCTTCACGGTTCAAGCAACCCGAAAATTCCGCGACGCGGAAACCCGACGGAAACTCTTCCGCCTAACGCTTGCCACCCTCCGGACCGCGCATCCGTCGAAGCATTTCAGACGTCCGTCGAATTGCAATACTCGAAAACGAGTTCGCCCTTGCCGCACATTCGTCCCGCCGCATCGAAATTCGTCCGAAAACTTTGAAGGACTCATTTTTCCCGTCCGCACCGCGGCGACGTCGCCGCAATTCGAAAAAGCTCGGTGGCGATCCGGAGGAACGGCCTCGGGTGACGTCACTTCCGAAAAGCGAAAACGTCACCCGACGCGTAAAAGGCGAAGGCATCTCCTCGAAACTCACCCTTGGAAGACCTGTCCCGGAAGTGAGGATTGTTAAACGTCGTGGCAGCTTCCCCGCCAGGATCCCGGCACGACAGCGTCGGGTCACCCCCTATTCTGCGGGAAAACAGAACGTCATATAGGGACATGACGAACAATAAAAAATCTAAAATAATTAATAATATCTGGAAAGAAAGAAAAATTAATAAATTAACGTGACTTAGCGCGGCACTCGGAGATTTATTTGCGGCAAATTCCTTCACCTGTATGTAAAAAGACTCTCCCCGCGTCACTCGGTACTGATTTTTCGGGTCATCTGTCTGTAGAGCGAACAGTCCTGCCGATAGTATGGCAAGAAGTGCTGCAACGCGAAAATAAACGGTGAGAGCAAAGCGCTTTTATTCTTCACCCCATCCGAAGGGGCTTCCGGAAGGGGCTCGAGATCCTTTCCCGCGGTTTTCCGGCGGGAGGACTCCGCGAGCGAAGCTTCTCCCGGGGTCGCGCGGCCATTCCCTCGGGGAAACACTTAAGTTTTTGTCCTTCCCGAGGGGAACGGCGACTCACGCCCGGGACGTCCGCGGAGGCATCCCGATCCGCCTTCCGCGATACTCACTTGATAATATTGCTAAAACTAGTTTCGCCATGACGCAATTTGAGTACTTCATCACAATCTTGTCCCTCTGCGTGACCATTGCCATTTGTATGACGCTCAGGATGCAGAAGACGCCGAGGAAGGCCACTCCCACGGCCGCCACAACCCCGGAAACGTAAACAGCCGCTGCAATGCAATTAACAATCACGCACTTTCGCGAACTGCGTCCGACCACTTAATTTCGCACTCTCGGACATTTTTCCTCACCTATGGGCCGGAAAGTTTCCGCGCTCGATCCGCATCGTTCCCACGTGGGAGATATCCTCTTGCAGACCTGCCATGGCCCGAAGTAACCCTTTCCCCTCGCTATGCGCGCTGCAAAAGAAAAAGGTAAACGCACGACTCAGATCGGCGCAAAATCTCTCGCATTCCGGTTAGCGAGCGCCGTGGGCGCTGGTGCCGCTCGGGAAGCCGCCTCGTTACGAAATTCGCTCTCGTTCCGGGGCACCTTTCGACGGTCGAAATTCCGGCCTTGAACCCGAGCGCGACGCGTTTCGGGTGGTCATCGCCGATCGGAACGGCGGGCTCCGGAGCGCGAAAACCCGAGCGCCCCGGCCGGCGGTCGGCGGGAAACCGGTCGCTGACGGCAGAGACGGCTGGCGAGGTCGAGTTTTTCGACGGCGCCGCGATTCCCGCCCGTTCGCACGCTGCAAATAATTCTCGATAAAAATCGGGGCCCGTAAACAAATTACGTTGACGATGACGATAATAATAATAATAAATAAGGTATTTATAAGGTCGACGAACCCGAACACTCTGGCAGCCATCCATTCGACCGATTTCGAACCGTTTGACGCTGCCTCCGTCTCGGACGGGTACCGGATTAGTGGCCGACGGCGAGCCCTCGCCTTCTTCGGGCCGGAGTTTCCGCTTCCGTTCTCCCGCAGCTTCCCTCGCATCGCTTCCGGGACCCGTCCCAATTCTTTCAAACTTCGATTTCGGCGGTGGAAGCCATCTCTTACATTACGTTTCGCTACCTTCGATGCGGCGCAAAAGAAAAAGTCGGAAGCGCTAAAATCGGCCCATCCGTTTTTCGGTGCTCGTAATCCGGGAATGAATGATGCTCGTCGTCCACCGTGAGACAGAAAAAAAAAAATCATTTTAATGCAACAAGAATAACACGAGCCCGGACGGTTGATAGAATAAAAATGATTCGTCATTCCCTTCGAAAAAATTCTCTTACGTTCGGTCCTCGATGGCAATTTAAGAGCCCGACTCCTCATCCCTCATTGATATTAAAGGAAATTATGAAGCAGCATTCGATCATCATATATAATTAACATCCATCAAACTTTAAACGCACAAACAAATAAATTCAACACATGAAAGGAGGATGCATGTTTATTACAATGAGCAAATCGGTAATCGATAAATGTTAGGAATAAAATTGGAAAATCACGTAAAATCTTCGTATAACTGCATAATGGGTAAGAGAAAAATTTTTAATCGTTTGGAATAAAAGTTCATTTGTATTTTCGTCGGCGCTAAGCGATATCACGCGCGGACTTTTTACCTTCCCAAACGCTTCGATATTTATGCCACATTTCATGCAGGCTTCCTAACAGTAAAAAAGATAATTCACTGCGTTTCGAACGCGGTTTCGGACTGCACTGTTGCGACATGAACCCGCAAATGTGCAAATTTCCGAACGTGCTCAGACGCCGTTCGGGGAAGCGCATCGCCTGCGGTTCCTTTCCAATTTATCTCCGTCTTGCGTAAGGTTCGCATCTCGTTGCCCGGTGAAAAGCGATCCGAAAACGCTTTGCCACACTTTGAAAAAGAAAAGAGGAAAAAGCACAAGTTACAAGCCGGCACGAACCATGCGGGGACACCCGAATCACCTAACCTAAAGGGGAAGACCTCCTTGCACCTTGCCGGAAGCTCGGGTTAATGACGTTGTTCGCCCCGCGCAGATTTATGCACTTCCCATAACCCATTCGAAGAATGCGGGCGACAGTTTCTTGCGCGTAAGAAAAAAGTTATTTGGATAAGTGCGAAACAGCGATATGCGCAATATGTGCACAATGTGCGACGAACTGTCGTCGATGAAACTTGGTCGCAACGTCGAAAAAACGATCTCCCCGCCCGAACAAACCGTGCTCTCGTACGTAGATTTTGGCATGCGGCAGTGTGCAGTCCCATAAATTAATATCTCGCCCAACCGACCAGCGCTACAGTCAAATGTTTAAGAAAAAAAAAAAAGTTCTCATTCTCGATGTTTTAAAATCCAAATTTCAAACGTTCCTTATGATTTTTCCACGTTACATAAAAATCCACACGAATCCGTTCTCCTTTTCCGACATTGCATTTTCGCGTTTCTTCATACGCGATGTGCGTGCGGGCGCTCGCGGGTTCCAACCACCTGGATCAGGCATCAATCGCACTTATTAATTCGGCTTAAATAAAAGCTCGCCCCGTTGACCGGTTCACTCCAGTCGACGCGTTCGGCCACAAGCGTTCGAGTTCCCTTCGGAGAATGCGCTCAAAATATGCCGTCCGAATTCCTTCACTATCGTGATTTTGCAAAAATGTCGCTGTCCAACCCAAGGCGTTTATAACGCTCCGGGAACCAAACCAGTGTTCACACAAGAATTTTATCCTAAATCAGAGCTTCGGCCCACGGGTAAATCTTGGAGTTTTTATTATAATTAATGACCATCCCTTAATCTGGCTTCGCCCTGAAGCGACAATGCGCAAAGTCATGTTTTCATTTAAGCGATACCTATCATTTCACGTGTCCTGTGCCGTATCTCATCTGGTTTTCATTCGTCAATCTGTCGACACTTATATTTTGACAACGGGTCTTTGTACTTTTCGAAATGCCCGTCAGACTTCCCGCATTTCGACACCCGCGAGTCGGTACCGGATGCGAAACCCAAGAGATCGAAAGTTCGCCGTATCCTCGCTGATGGAATGTGCACCGAAAGAATGTTCGAGATATCTGAGCGATTCCCGCGCGAGAAATCTGGGTTCGCTCACGAAAAATGCTGAAAAAAAATTCGCCACCGAAATGCACCGAAAACAGAAGCAGAATCGGGAAGCTTTTCCGAAGTTGGAAAAGGCAGAGGGGATCGGTGTTTCGACAGTTTCAGAGAACGACTGGGAAAGTTTTCGACTTACCGCTTTGATCCTCAAAGTATCCCCAAAGAGGGAGTCCGACAGCGGTGGCTCCAACAGCAAAGCAGACGAATCCTACACAGGCGACGCACGTGGAATACAGCGCTTTTGAACTCGGGCTTGCCATTTCTTAATCCACATGATGAACACTGCCACAACTTTGTTTTCTTTTTACAAATCTATGTATCTTCTGCAAATTAAATTTTAACACTCACTTTGTCGCTTTTCGAAAATTAAACAAAAATTAAAACGACACTTTTCACTTATTTTTAGCTGCGAAGAAAATTTAAAAAAAAACAGATTATTTGAAAATACTAAAATATTATATAAACGTGCTTGTATGGATATATCTATGCAAAACTATTGAAAACATTCTCTTATAAACATTTACAGGATGTATCGCTTGTAATGGAAAAAATATTTTTAAAAAATGACCGCTGCGAAATCAGAAACGAATAGTTAAGTTATGATTTATTTTGCATTTTCATTTCATGTAAATATTTCTACCTACCTTGGAATTTTGAACCAGTTCATCACCGCTTATTATACTAACTTCGATCATAACGTAATTTTTCTATCATACTTCCACCATACCATTAATTGAAATATATTCTATTTCTCCACCGAATCAATTCTTTCTCGCTACAAATTTACTCTGTATGTCTATCTGATCAAATGATAAATTATTTTACGTTGCCCCTAATTATTTCCCCGTTGATTTTTCATATCTTTAGATTGCAACCATAAATTTTGATATTTCGTCCGGGCAAAAGCTTCAAAAATGTAGCATGCGATTTCACAAAAAAAAACCTAAACTTCCAGCTTTTTGTCTTTTTGGCGTTTCATCTGTAACAGTTGTAAGCCGAATACAAATTAATTTCGGTCTAAATACAAAAAAATTTCCGAGCGAAAACCTGGCCGTAACATCCCAAACGAGATCAACTACAACAATAATTCCATTTACGGGCATCTGATCCTGGCCGGTAGACGATATGAATATAAATTTCATTCAACAGCCAAAAAGAGGCCATCTCTTAGGCTTTAAAGCGGGTATCTTGCCTTTTTTCACATGTTTTTATTTACGTATGTAATCCACTTATGAAAGTCCAAAATCGTTAAAAAGCACATGATACTTTCCTGTGCTGTTGTAAACGATATTCGGTCCCTTTTTCCGGTTTTCCGTTAAAACCTGTCATTTCTTATTGAGAACCTCTCCATTTATCTTAACTGCTTATTTTATTAACTTGCTTAACTGAAAATTGTACTGCCCAAATTTTTCTTCTAAGACAACATTAGTTAACCTATATCAAAATTGACATTAATACATTTTTTGATATTTGAAACATAATCAGAATTCTCTCGTTTTCTATGTTATATACGTATTTCTATCACGTTATTCTCTAGGGCAGAGTAAAATGTTCGTGTATTCAAAATGTTTTACATACACTATACGAATGTACGACCATGTGTAGTGAAACGTTCTGAATTTTAAACCGATATATTTATATATATAATTTTTCTCCGCGTTGTCACATATGCATTTATTGATCTTTCTGCTACAACAGGTTTAAATTTTAAAATCGTTTCTCCGTCAACACTGTACACATGTCGTTAAGATTCAACATAGGATTGTTTAAATCCAGTTGATTCTTGACAAATTCAATATTAAAATACAAATAAAAATTACTTACAAAGGAAGACTTTTTTGGCTATATAATGATAGAACGTACGGAATTGAGGAAATCTTTTTTAAAGCAATTCATATGGAATGTCTTCTTCCGGTAACATGTACGGGTCGATTTTCGGTTTTTGCATGACATCTGAAATGTGAAAAAAAGGAAAATGGTTTAAAAATAACTGAAGTCATCGATGCAGAACTTATGAACCATTCTTCTTTGAATATCTGGTTTCACACAAAGAACTACCGTTACAGATACAAATACCGTAAAGAGTGTATCAAATGAAGATTGGTAATTAAGGAGTTAAACCTAAGAATCCCTAATTTGCACCTTATTATACAAACAAGTATCTTAGGGCAGGAAAAATAAACGGGAAAACTCCAAATTTCAGACTTTTTCCATGGTCTAAAAGATTGCTTATCGATTTCGGCCGTTTGATCTAAAAACTATTACTTTGGGGCGATGCTGAATATTTACCCTTATATACATATACATATGTATACTGAAAATAAGCAATATCTCCATTACAACTTGGTCGAGTTAACCGCATGTTTGATCTTTTGTTGAACATTTCAATTTTATGTTGACTGTTTGGATGCTTGAATGCACCAAAGACGAATTCCACATTGAATATTTACTTGTGCATTCGAAAATTTTCGCGTTAACATGAGGAAAGATGCAGCAATTATTATCATATTATTTTATTAAATGAAATTTCAGCTCGGAACGTCTCTTTTTATTCTTGTACAAGAATATTCGGCCTGAATCGGACTTAAAAAGAACTTTATGGCAACGGATGCTAAACAATTAATTAATTTATGTCGCTGATCAACGTGCCGTATTTATACATTACATTTCAATATGCAATGGAACAGGCGAGGACAAATATCCATGTGTTTTCAACGTAGATAATTATTTCTGTCGTCTCAAATTGTGTGAAGGAGGAAAACATGCAAATGTCGAATTTCCGCGACCCTTAAGGAATGTAGCGACATATTTCCTTACAATATCCACAATATCATATTTATACCTACTGCCACGACATATGGCAAATAAGTTAACTCGCATTTTATATAATTAAGCACAGAACTACGATTGATCGAAATTTCAATATGCGCGTGTTAAACGGCGCCCAATAAGCAACTCTACGAGGGAAGCCATTCGCAGAGTTAAGATATTTTTCTTAAAGGCGACAGTTAATATCAACTTTCGATCACAACTTGATGCCGGAACGCATCTCGATACATAATTAAGCAAAAATTCATTATCGGTATTACATTCTCGGTCGAGGAATCTTAGTTTGATGCGGCTACAGTCAAAAATATGAGCATGATTATTAGCACTGGTCGAGCACTGAATATCTTAACGGCATAGCCTTTGTCTTTAATTGAACGGAGCTACGATGGCCGTCAATCAGTGCGTTTAATGCTTGGGTTCCCTCGCTGAATATTAACGTTTGCTTCACTGAAAAATTACAAATATATTTCGAATTACTAAGCATACAAGAATTTGCAAACAAAACTTGAGACAAAAAGGCTTTTTGTACAAATACGAGCATCTTTATATTGTATAATCACGCTTTTGTACACACTCAAAATGACGGGGAATTTCATGTGTTTAAAGATTAAACTGTTTTGTTCTTTTTAACAATTTTACTCATTTAAGATAGACACATCATTCATTCAATGAGTTTTAAGTTTCGAACCTCAAAGTTACCCTTTTAAGAGGCGATATCATTTTTTCTCTCGCATAAGCTTTCATCGAGTAAATCGGCAAAAAGGGTAATCGAGTAAATGTCAAAAACAAAATCTTGTTGAACAGAATTAGAAGTCCATTCTGATCACCGATTATTAAAGAGCCTCAGAACACTGTGCAAACGTAGCATAATAAACTTTTGCTTTGCTGGCAATTGAATAGAATTTAAAATTTGCGCGGGACAGTGAAAAAACCGTCAAGCGACCTAAAAAGGGTACCTTAAAAAGAATATTTTTAAAAAAAAAAATTATACCGAAATATAACTAAATTTTATTGAAGTATATGAAATTTATTTTTTCTATAAAAATTGAACGCGTTACTTTTATAAAGACTCGAGGGTTCAGTTACACCCGAAGAAACCTGAATTAATTTAATGACTGCCGAAGTTTTAAAACTTCATCGCAAGTTTACAAGTTTTACTCTTAAACGTTTTCAAGGGTTACTCGGACTTATCAAAATTTCAATTTTACAGGAACTTGTTCCCGTTTGTCGAACGTCAACCGGCTTTTCTCCTCCCACGGTAAATATTTTTTTTTCATATTTAGCTCGATCGCCACCGACTCTAATTTAATAACGAAATGGTCAAGCGAACGAAAAAATGGTGTTCCACATCTATTTTTCAGTCATTTTTTACAAAATACATTTTCGGGACCCCTTTGCGTGCCTTCACGCGCGCTGCCAGATTTACCTCACTTCCTCCCGATCGAGAACTCCGCCGGAAGACCCCGGTTAGCAACGTCCGATTTCACTGCCCGAGTTTTTTTTTTTTTTTTTTATCGGAAAAACTTCTTCCCGCTCCCCCTTCGACGAGAGAAAAGCATAGAAAGGATGCAGAAATTGTCGTCGGCAACGTCTGCGACATTTGTAACGAGAAAACTGATTCTCGATTTCTTAACCGTAATATGCACGACAATAAAATCGGAGTTTTTTGCGGCTCATTTTCACATAATGCAAAACGATTTATTTTTTGCAGACAAATGAAAAATAAAAAAAAAAAATTACAAACCATAAATTTTCTGTCTTGAAGGAACGGAGCATTTCGCCATGTTTCTTTTTCCCTCTCCGTCACGGTTACAAGGCATTTGCTATCTCGACGAATCTATCATTCCATCATGCAAGATAACGTTTGACGTGCGCCAACGCATGGCCTGCCAGACACATCGTCCATGAAAGACAGATCCCGAAACAAGTGAAAACAGGAGGCAGCGCACCGAGTGTGAAGCGGTATCCGGAATTCGTTTTTCGGCCATTTTTGCTTAAACTCGCGTCGTCGCAGCCCCCGTAAAATCGTGAATGGCTTCCATACCGCTCGAAAAACAATTCCGTGAGAAAAAAAAACTAGTCGCGAAGCACCTACTCGAATGGTATCCACCGAAAAACTCGGTAGCGTTTTGGGCTGAGAAAAAGTGGAGCAATTTCAAATATTCGGCTCTTCAACTGCCTCCGAGATCAAAGTTACAGTCCGGATAAAAGAAAACGCGAAAGGGGAAGGGTCGACAACCAAATCCATAGTAATTTCGGGAACAATTTCCCTTTTTTGAGCTTTTGCACAATCTCAGTTCGCAACAGGACAAAAACCCGTATGTATGATATGTATTTTTCAAAAATTTGACGTGATTTTAATAAAAAAATCTCAGAACAATAAAGTTTAGTGCCTGTGCTCCGTCAACACTCTCGAATTAATTTCATTCTTCCCAATTACGTAAAACCATTAGTATTTTATGAGATTTAATCAGTACAGCAACAAATATAAATGTTCCCACAGAGTATTCGCAACATTCCGTATTCTCTCTTCCACCACCATCATTGAAACATCAGTTTAAAACTATCAAAATTTTTTTTTAATAATAATATGCCTGTCTCGCTATTTCAAAGGCCGTGACGACACATTACTCAGGTGTTGTCGTCCATTGTTCGTAATTAAAAAAAATTAGTCTTACATCACGTGTTTATAAACAGAGTTTGAATGCAGCACGCATCGCTCAGCAAAACGTCGGTTGCTAAGTAAATCGGAATACATTACGGATGCTGAAATATTATTATGTATTTTACGGGCTATAAATCCTTTCGATTAGGAAAGTAATTCACATTTTTTCTTATCATTCAATATAGAAGAAAAGTAAAATGAATGCAATATATATGTAACGCAAGACAATCGGTTTTAACAATTTAATACGGTATATGACAAATTCTCATCACGATTTAATGGAAAATTAATTCATGTTTTTCGAAATGTAATGCGCGGTCTAAATAAGTTCAGTGAAATGTTAAATTGGACGATTTCTTTGTTTATTTTTTAATATCGTGCCTCTTTACAAATTTTTTTAAGCTAGAAAATAATTTTATATTACGAAGAAATTTACTTTTTGAATTAATTGAATAGTTAAAAAACGAAGTTTTAATTTGAAAATTACGGTCACAATCACAGACAAATTCAAATTCATATGCATATAAAATTTCTTAATTTCTTTCTCCACGTACATGTATATATATACATATATATATTAGGAGGATGGTATAATGAACGCAATATCGTTTAAATTTTCGAAAACAATAACTGTGAGCTCATTCTAGATGAAATACATATGAATATTTATGTTTCAAATATCTTCTCTGCTCATTACCCAAAACACTGCCTTCATTTCCATACTTCCTGCCGAATGAAAGTAGAAAAATATATATTATCAGATATTAAAATTCATTCTTTCTTGTGTATAAAGTTTTATGCATCTTTGATTCATTCAGTGTTCTCCAGTCTGGTGATTCCAGAATACCGAGAAACTTTTGAACTTCTGCTCATTATTTGCATCGCTTAAAAAGGTCACTAATATGAATAATCTGATTATGAATCATGACTATATATATTTTCACAAACGAATATATTAAAAAAATATGTAGTATACCATTTTTGATTTAAAATAAAAAAAAATATGTTCTGGGAAAAGGATACTTTAATGTAGGCTTTTATAAAGTTTTTCTCTGGTATGCAGATATACATGTACATATTTCTTGTGCTTTGAAAACGTTTTCGAAGCACATACACGGTTTTAAACAATTAATCGCGGTTTCGTTATCGAGTTAGTCAAAGGAGCATGACCGGTTAAACTTGTATAACAACCACAATCTTTTCAATGCGATTTTAAAAACCGAAGATAATATTTTGATGTCTTCTGCAAAAAATTTATTTTTGGTACCTGAAAAACTAGACTTCTGTCTTGGAACAAATCGAACTCTGACATTTCATTTGGAAGTACAGTTTTTAAAAACAGTTAAAAAGCTAATTCGTCGTCAAATGTCATTTGAAAAAATTTTTTTCCCTTAAGTTCCTTGCTTCATCCAATGCTATTTGGATGCCGTATTTGAATGTTAAAAAAATTGATGCAATACTAATCTGATAACTCAAAAAAGTTGGGACCCTCATTTTCGCGTACTATATATATATGTGTTTCAACTGGGACTCCAGATGTATTGCAAAATGTATTTCGCGCAGATCAATATTCGAATGCTTTTCTATCTTATTATCGGTCTCATTTCGTGACCAGCAGAAAATTTGACAGACTTAACAATTCTGACAATAAGTTTCGATTCGTGAACATCAACGTTCAAATAGATGAAAGAGATGCGCATAGAAGCATGAAAATTTTTCTATATACATTTTTTTTTTATATTATATAAACCTTCGATATCGCGATAGTAACGAGTCTGTAATAGTTCAAAAATTCGATGGCCGATTGACGGTGAAAAAGAGCCGTCTCCAGTATTTTTTTACGCGGAGGAATAAAATGCATATTGGAAATCAATTTTTAATTGTTCTCTCGGACATTATGGTCAAATCAGGTCAAAGACATTAAATTCATTCCGTTCTGCATGATTTCGCGGCGATTGTTCGGCAGACGTACAGCAAGGATGAAACACAATTTCATCATTGCATTATAGGTAGCATTTCAAATAAATGACTGGTCATTTGTAACCTCTTCTTCGCTTGCGTCCAATCATCCATTTGATTCGCTAAAATTCAGCGGAAAAGGTAAAACTTTGACTTTTTCGGCTTGGAACATAAAAAGAAAAAAGCCAATTTTTCTATCTAGCGATACAACTACTGTATATTCTACAACACTTTGCGAAAATTTTCATTTGATGCATCAAATTCGCAGTACCTCAAGCATTTTCTGCGCTAACTGTAAAATTAACACACTGCCAAAGTCGCAATTTTGACATCAACGCCATGGGGTTAATACATACCTTATTATTTTCAGATTTGTGCAAGCTACGCTGTCTGAAAGCAATGGATATACTGCAGAAAAACAAAAAAAATTCGATATCTTTCTATATATTTGAGAATAAATCCTGTAGTATTTCGTTCTACACAACACTTAGTCATAATTTTTTTTTCTTGAGATAGACTTAAAATAGAGATGAATTGCAATAATTTATCATCTGATTTATAACAGATAGAAGTTCTAAAAAGTATGAATAATTTAATTTTTATTTACGAAAAACTTCAAGTATTAATATCAAATCTTGTTAAAATGTATTTTACATTTTTCCGATGTAGAATGTAATGGTTATATTATCCGATGTATAGTAAAAGATATATTCTTAATTATTACAAAATGATACTGAATCTTAATATGAAGAATTAATGTTGTTTCAGAGATCTTTCAAAAAGTGAATATATATGGGTATTCTTGAAAGGGCTCTTCCTTAACATGCTCTTGCCTTTTGATTCCTTTTGACAAATCTTAACAACCTCATCCATAAGAAAATTCAGTTTTCCGCTCTTCCAATCACATTACAATATCCTGTAGTTAAAGAAAAATTTCTTATTGCAAGGAAGGAGAACAAGATGCTATTATATGTCTAAATTATAACTCTCCGGTTTTCTTCTAGCGGAACGAAGGGAAAATTTAAATATTCACTCAGTACCTGAAGACTTTGTTGGAGTGAGAGTTCGGGTTTCAAAAATTATTCTTTCTGTCGGGAAAGATGCAAAAAGCGAGATTCGTCCACAAAAGCCACTAATGAAATTTGAATAAATGGGATTTATATTATGAAGAAAAAAAATTGCTTTTCAGCTTCTCTAGATTCACAACGATCAACGTGGGAAATCAAGTACTAACATCAAATATTGAGCTTGGGACCATTATTTTTCACAATAGTGCTTTTATAAACGACGCTCTTTAAATGAATTTAGCAATATAATGATAATCCTCACCTAGGTTTTATGAATAATTTGTACAATGAATCCGAATGATCCGTTTGAAACGTAAAAAAAAGGAGCATGGAACCTAATATTTGTGTTTCACGAAAAAGTATTATGGATTATTGAAGCTTTTATCTGACAACATATGTCCCGTTGGAATAAGCAAACCCTAATAGTACGATAATTATTTCTTTTCGTGACATTAAACAAGAAAAAAACTTCGGAAAGAAACTTATGCTTTGATTATTCCCGGAGCATAAAATCGGAATTTTTTTTTTTATGATATTACCATTTTTCGACATCCCATCCGAATCGCTTTCAACTTCTTCTCCATAAAAGTAAAATAAAAAGCAAATCATTTCCAGCAAATTATCCATAGTTTCGGTATCAAAGCAAATTACTACGTTGTAATATCAACTGTGATGTCCTAACATTATATAGAGCAGTTGCAAATGGTATGATCCCTTTCTCGTGAAAAGACGCTGAATAATACAATTATTGTTATGTAATAATGATGTCTCCGCATATTTTTCCTCACTAACATCACATGTATATCAATAACCAGCTTTTAATAAATGAGACTTCAATTTCACCTCATTAAATCATCTGTTAAACGTTGTTAACTTAAGCAACACCTCAGGATTTATTTACATCGCATGTAGATTCAACTTTTCGCCTCTTCATGCGTGGGTCGATCGTCTCATATGGCCTCAGCACATTCAAAATTTGAAATATAAAATATTTATGATAATAAACGCCTAAATCTCTTTCTTGTGTGAAGGAGAAAAACCCTATTTCAGGCTTTTCGTTCTTAAGAAGATATATCTAAAGTGATGTAGCACTGAATACGAACTGCGAAAAATTAAACATATTGTAAAGCATATTTTTATAGTATAATAATAAAATTATGCCCGTGTGACATAATTTAATGAGAAGCCATAAACTAACGATACGAAGAATTTTTTGTTTGAAAGAAAAATTAATTCTTTTCACGGAAACACGGCTTCTTTTTTACATTATGGCACAAATAACACCTAACAAATCCAGCTTTGCAGATATATAAAACTGTTCCTAAATGAAAGGACACATCGCTGCAAGCTCAACTTATACTCTTAATCTACATCTGATTAACAATTATGAGTGATCTAGCCATGCACTAAACGTACGGTTGTGTTGTTACCTTGTATCGGGGCGAGCAATGTTCTCTAATTTTTGACTACCCGTCATCGGTTTGTACATGTTACGAATGCATCCATTTCACGATACTTTTGAAAAGTAATATTTGGACTGTGGATGCGCCCACATTCCTACGCTTTGTGATGAGCGCCAGATACCATTACCGACCTTCATTTACAAGGTAACAACAACTTTTACGGAGTGAAAAAGCCAGTTTTCAAAATCTCCGGAAAGTGAAATTCTGGAAAAATGGAGAGAATCACTCTCGGCTGGAAAAATTTCCACATCAAGGCATCGAGATGTAAAAATAGATCATTCGCTGTGGCAGAAATGTTCACTCGGCAAAAATTTCCCTATTACATTTGGCATTTTTAATACCGAAACCGTAAAATTCGGTTTCATACGTATAAATTCAAACACGTGTTCTCTAACTGATGACTTTTACTGGTGGTAAAAATTTGAGGTATCTGAGTTTTACCATTCAAACCTGAAAGTGATTTAGTTGTCGAGATCCGGTGGGCACACTGAATGATAAGGTCGCTGTAGACGTTTGCATTTTTATGCAAAAAGCACAAAATTGAACTTGCATTTAATAGTAGCATTAACTAAAATAAATCTAACTAAATGATAGAAAGATGAAATGATACTGTTATAAACCAAATTGCAATAAGTTTAAATTTCTTCTTATGACATAAAAATGTAAATAATCTTTAATTAATGAGTCATATTTATTACATGTAAAAAAATTGCTAAAATCGTTCATATATTGTTGCTCCTTTTTTGATTCCGGCTATAACGACACTAACATAATGAATTACATTACCTTATTTTATGTGTAATAATAGATTTATAAAAGTGTTATTACTAAAGAATTAAACGGTCATTTAAGAAATCGGTTTAGAATTTCACACAATTTCGCCGATGCAAGCTATTTTTCTGTGTCATAAATGTGTTATATATTACGCTCAATATATAAGAAGTATCAAAGATCTAATTATTTGCAAAGTACCGCACTGTTGTATATTTTTTTAATCTTTATCACTTTCAACTTATTATTTAATAACTCTTAAGATTAAATCTTAAATCATTATAAATCGCTGTGTGTATATACATATAAATATATTTCCGTTATTATTTCACTTTCTTCACTTCCGTAATTAGTACATCCGAGGGCTTAATTTCTATTAATGCAATAAACATAGCATTGTTCACAGAAAATTCGAAAATCTTTACTTTAATATGATTAAAAGCAAAATATTTCGAACCACAATTTCCCCATTGCTTACAACATACACCAATTATACCTTAAATAATATTCGTGGAGTAAAGTTAAAAGCACTTTTTTATAAAAAAAAAAAACTTTTTATACTCACACCGTACGGAAGTCTACGTAAAGTATTAACATTGACCAAAAAAACTTTCTCTTATATTTTATTAGGCTATGAAGTGAAAATATACATAAATGTCAAGCAAATGCAAAAGTTTTGAACTTGAATTGTGAATGTGATGGCATAATACCATGAAAACCTGACACTCGGCATACGAACCTTGACATACCTATTTTATCGCAATCCCTCATAAATGAGTAAATCATCTCATAGTATTTCAGGTATCAACAAATAAGAACTAAAACAAATCCACTTTCGTAGACTAGATCAACTTTGAGGTAGTTCCACTTATATATAACAATGAAAATGCCATATTGCGGTTGCAACGAAGGCGGAGGAGCGAAACTCCGCGACAATGTTTCGCGTTTAAGTATCAATTTCTCCCAGCGGAATTT